>BMAO01016227.1:0-107997 GCA_019973975.1 Trichonephila clavata | reverse complement strand
ACTTTGCCTCGCGGGTTGATACTTCTAACTTTTCTTTTAATTTTTTCAAATAACTCTCTACTGATCCCCTCATATTCAGAGGTAATAACGTGTTTCCAGTCCAAATTGACTTCAATATAGACAACGGACCTTTCGGCTCCCTTCCATACATTAGCAGAAAAGGTGGTACACCGGTAGTTGCATTGGGAACTTCCCGATAAGCCCATAGTAAAAACGGTATATGCCTATGCCAACTTCTTCCTTCCTCTCTAATAATGTGATGCAACATGTTCTTGAGAGTCTGGTTCCATCTCTCAACTAACCCGTTTCCTTCTGGATGGTATGGTGTCGAAAAACGTGGGCAAGCTCCTAAAATCTTCAAAAACTCTTGCGTTAAACTTGCAGTAAAATTTGTCGCATTGTCCATTACGATCACTTCTGGAATGCCTGTTCTACGGAATATTTCGAGCAGTGCTTCACATGTACTCTTAGCCGTTAGTGACTTGAGCGGGACTGCTTCCGGCCATCTAGAATGCTGATCCATCAAACAAAGTACATATCTATGTCCCTGTGACGATACTGGATCTATAGGACCAATTAGATCAACGTTTACCACTTGGAATGGCAATTCAGGACGAGATACAGGTGTTATTGGAATTTTGTCAACCGAACGAATTACTTTTCTGCACTGACAACCATGACAAGAACTACAATATGATTTAATCTCCTTCACCATTCCTGGCCAATAAAATGAAAACTTGATTCTCTGAATTGTTTTATGAGCTCCTAGATGTGCTCCGAACACTGATTCATGTGCAATTTCTAGTATCTTCCTCTTCCTAATTTTGGGAATCACTAACTGTTTTTATCCTATTTCCGCACAACAGCTCTTCATGGTACAGGATATCGTTTTCTATCACATATCCTCCTTTTTTCCGCTTAGCAAATTTCCATGCTTCTTGAAGAGTATCGCAACTCTTTTGCTGTTTCTTGAATTTTTCGGTGTTATTTTCATTCTCCTCATCATATTCTGTTATTTGTTGGCTCCTGTTCTTCCTCCTCAGTATTTACACTTTCATCTAAACAATTTTTTGGGGGAATCTGATCTTAAGTTTACAGCGGCTGTAAATCTGGGATTGTATATTCTCTCTTGTTCTAATAATGCTTCATAAGTTTCAGTATCTAATAATATATCAGCGTTCAGTCTGTCCACAGTTGCCACCACCGTTTTAATTACCGGCGTAATATACCCGTTCGTTACCAAACCAATATCCACTTCTTTTAGTTCAGCCTTTAAACAATCACCAAATGCAGGTTGCAACATTATATATCCTTTGTAATCGACTTCCTTCCCTACTACACTGCTTTTAAACACGCTAATTTGTGCACCTGAATCTACTACAGCTTCATATTCTACTCCACCATAAGAAATTTTTACTATTTTGAGATCAGACATTTTTTAAATAAACTGCGCTGCATTTCTTATTTTTCGATTAAAAACTTCGCCATTGAATCTCGCTGTGACTACTTTGCTTTCATCCTCAACTACTTTGACTTCTGCCACTTGCACTTCAGATACCTTTACCTCAGCAACTTTACTCCCGGTCTTTTCTCTCCCATCTTTCTTATCCCTGCAAAATCTCGCAAAATGTCCTACTCGTCCACAATTGAAACATGTAACTGGTTTTTGGAAAGAATTTCGCTTATCGTATCCACTGCGGTTGTTAGATTCTTGTCTATATCCTTCACTCAATGTATGACATCTTCTATTGAACGTGCCAGGCCTTTCCCGATAGGAATTTCCATACGGTTGAGACGAAGTAGCTTTAGTGGCCTGATTATATTGCCTTGCGTTTTCATAATCATCTAACTTCTCAGCAAGATCGTCAACTGTGACAATTCTACCCCAATCATCAATAAAATGTTGTTGTATATCCTGGATACTTGTTCCTTCATCTGTTCTACAATGACAAGTTGTTTCAGACTGTCAAAATCGTAGATATTTAGTCCCGAAATCCACTCATTAAAATAGTTCGCCAACTCAAATCCAAAATCTCGCCAAGTGTACTCGGTCGATTTACAATGCCTCTTAAATTTTATTTTAAATGCTTCTGGGCTCAATTTAAATCTTTTTAATAACATACTTTTTATATGCTCATAATCATTTGCCTTTTCCTCAGGTTCCCTGGCAATCAAATTCGCCATTTCTAACGGCAATAGTCCAACAAGATTCGTAACCCAGTCTTCTTCTTTAATATGAACTCTTTGTGCTTGTCTTTCAAACAGTATTAAGTAAAAACTTATATCACCTTCTTTAGGGTCAAAAGTACGCATTAATTTTTTGCAATCCAACTGGTACGTGTTCTTGTATTCCTTCATTCTGAGAGTCCATCTCTCTCCTAAAACCATTATTCCTTATCGAAGCTTCTATCCTCAACTTTTCTAATTCATATTCTCTTTCTTGACGCTTAATTTCATCTTCTCTTTCTTGACGCTTTATTTCATTTTCTCTTTCTTGACGCTTTATTTCATCTTCTCTTTCTTGACGCTTTATTGCTTCTCTTTCACTTACTATTCTGTGCAGTAATTCTTTCGCGAACGCCTCTTCATACTCTTCACTTGCTAATATCATATTTTTTAAAGCAGAAACTTTCATTTCTTCCCGTTACAGTTTCTCCTAATTCTTCCGCCAAACACTTCAAATCTACCTTCAAAGCTCTTCCTAAAAACGCCATTTTACCAGCCGTTGGATATAACTGGAATTCACAGTCTTCAAAACAGTTTCGATGTCGCCAAGCTTCACAACAGTTCACAATTTTTATTCTTGAACCAATTCGAAATCCTCAATCTTCAAAACAGTTTTAAATCCTTAATCTTCGAAACGATTCGAAATCCATTTCGGTTTTCTAGCACAAATGTCAGCCGTGAACCCAATTCATACTAAAGAAAAACTAAACTCATCAGCGCAGCATCAATTCACCATTTTAATCGAGAGAAATCCATCTACTACATTCTTTTGGCACCTTGCCAAAGACAAGATACACAAGCAGCTCGTTTAAACCATTACATCATTACGTCACCAATGAGTAATATAATAAATTCACCGCGTGACCCTGACAACTGTATTAACACTGAAGAAGAAACTGCTAAAAATATATATATATATAATTCTGCTACTAAATACCAAGAAAAAATTCTACCAAATGCTTTTATTTTATCTATACAAATACAAACAATTATTTTGTATATAACTTTTAATAATGAGATTTCAACAGCTTTGAATTAATTAACTAATCAAAATATCAATCTTCCTTGCATTTTTAAAAAAGTCTGCATATTTACAAACTTACAGCTTTAATTCCATTTTTGCAAGAGATACAAATTTAATTCAAAAATACACTTTTCCCAACCACTTTCAGTACAGAAAATTTCTAATTATTTATAATTGAAAACTTTTGGATTGAATTACTTCAGAATTGGAAATTCTCTATAATAATACTTTAAATATATGATATAAAACTAAAAAAATAAGCAAAGGTAGGAGGAAGAAGAAAATGTGTGTTTTGTGGTATGAAAAGTTATTTTTTACAAAAACAAACTATACATAAAATTAAAGCAAAAAATTACTTCTGGATCAGGAGATACTGTTCCTTTGATTCTTTTTCTACTTTCATGAGCTTGAAGAATTAAACCTCTAGCACGGGGTGTAACAAAGCAAGTTCGAACTGAAAATATTTAATTCGCTGTCAATTTTCTTACATCATATTATATAGGTATATGATTTGATAATTTAAGAAAGAAAAAAAAACAAGTGGTTATTGCTATTCATACGCAAAAAGGAAAAAAAAGTTCTCTTGCCTTTAATATCTTCAAGTATTGATTCCTTTAAAGGTTCTATAAAGAGAAGAATATTATTTATATAAAAGTATTTTTTTTAATAAAAATGAATAAATATTGACATTTTTTCATCAACTGTATTTTTACAAACACTTACTTGTCACACTAAAATACAAATATTCATTTTATACAATTTCTAGAGTATACAAGAAAAATAAGGATAAATTATATTTTAATTTATATAATGTACACATCAATTTTTAATTTAAAAAAAAAGGTTTACTAAAAAATATGATAAAATTAAACATGTTCTTGATAACATTTCATGTCTTTCCACATATAGTGTATGAAAAATATTTGTTAAGATATGGAAGTTAATTGCATCACTTCAATTAATTACATCTCTTGTTTGCCTAATTTTTTAAAAAAATCCTTAAATTTTTTTTAATTAACAATTTTTTCAATACAAAAACGTATTTATACATATAAAAATATCTGTACTTCCATCGAATGTATTTACAAATTTTTCAATAAACTCACCTCCTAATTCTTAAGATAGCATGTAAAAAGGAAAAAAAGCATGGTAAATAAAAACCATATTTCAAAGTTCTTTTCATATACATTGTTCTTTGCTTTTTTTTTAACAAATAAGTTTTATTCATCAAGTAAAGTATTCATTAATTAGAATATTACACTTTTCACTGCATTAATTCATTGGTAGAATCATCAATTATTTAGAAAATAATTATTACTTTTAACAAAATAAAACAAAGAAAATTTCGAAAATTTCCTTATCACAATCTTTTACAAATTTTGTACATACGTATGAATACATGATGGGGAAAAAAATAAACATTTAACAATTTTCATTTCTATCTTACTATTTAATCCATGAAATCTATTTAAAAAAATTACTAATTTCTTTTTTTATCTCTTATTTTCAGATTCAATATACTTTGAATTATTGCTGTAAATTTAATTTCTACTTATGCATTGACTTTTTAATTCCCTGTGTACCAATTCTTAGTTACATACAAAATTTTATACCAATTCATAAAATAAGTAACATAACACTATTAATATTTAATCTTTGCAATTGAGGTTTATGTTTCATTTCACATTTGATTTACAATATAACATTAATTAATTATTTCTCAACAAAAATTTACTTGAAAATTAAAACATTTCAAAGAAAATTTACATTTTAAAAAAGAAAAACCAAATATGGTTTTTGGGGGGGGAGGGGGGAAATGACAATGATGTCTTAAAAAATATTAAAGAATGCATGAAAATGCAATATTTATGTACACAGCAATTCATATGTTTTTAAATATTTTTAATAATAAAATATAAACATATTAGTTTCTCAATTCAATAACTCAATATGGAAATCTTTCATTAAATTTTATACATTTAAAATATGTAAAAGAGAAAACACCAACCACAAGAAAATATGTAGTTCATATTTTCGCATCTGATAGAAGTGTATATATATAAACAATGAGCATTGACAGAAAAGAAATCACAAAATCTCCTACTTAACAGAAGAAAAATAAAATGAAAAAGTAGAAAGGAAATACTTAGGAAGAAAATTATATAAGGTAAGCTTGTGATGCACACATACACACATTTGATTTTAATAATCATTTTCAAACAACCCTGGATTATAATGAAATTTTAATGCTTCATTAGAAAAGGTTAATTAATAGAATGGTCGGATAAATGTAGTTGACACAGAGATATAATGAATGAGAAACTATGTTTTTATATCCTTAGCTTGAACACATTTATATATATAAGGCTTGTATCATATACTACATTACATTTTTATTACATTTCCCTAATAAGCTTGTTATTACAAGTTGTGTTTTTAAAAATTTATTGGGATAAAGTATCAAATAAATGCATAATTTATACAGTAAACAGCTACAAATGAAACATTTAAATTTATTAATTTAAGAATTATTTTTTATTAAATTCATTCTACAAAATGATAAACAATCCACATTTTACCTGATAAAACTTCAGCCAGTGGTCTTTCATTAGGTGCAGAGGTTTTTACATATGCTTTTTCCATTAATTCAGCTTCTATTCTCCTGTGCATCAAAAAAGAATTTTATAATATCACAAGTAAGTTGAAAAAAAATGATGAAAACTATATACCGTATTTACTTGAATCTAAGCCCCCATCGATTTTAAGCTGTATCCAAAATTCTCAAAATGTTTTTGTGAAAAAATGTTGTCATTGATTCTAAGCCACACCCCAATTATCTACCCATTTTTGAGATAAAGTAATAAAAATGAGTAAAAGATTCATCACTACCAATACTTAAGAAGTTTAACTTTCAAATACATACATGAACCTATAATTTCTCTAACCGTCGGTATCATATTTCAAATATGATTTGTAACTCCCCATTGTCACAGCTGACTTAAGAATTGGTGCTAGTGGAGCCATTTCCCCACACAGTGTAGTCTTCTGTGTTATGTAAAATGCAATTGTTATGCAAATTTTTTTAAAAGACTGTATTATAGGAGAATGTAAAAGAAGTATTAAAGAGGGTTGAACATTTACAAGCAAAAACGATAATTCTGTTCGCGACATTAACAAATATTCCGTCAAATTTTCAGTTGCTGCTGTTCTGTTTCCATTTTTTTTTCTGCATATAAATTGCCTCTTTTTTCATACTTGCATCATAGTGAACTCTCATCTTGATGCTATTAGCAAGATATTTGATGTTTAGGTAATTAAAAGAAGCATATACAAAAAAAAAAAAAAAATCCTAAATACGAACAGACAGCGATGTTTGTGAAAGACTGAACACTGGAGATAAACTATGAAATACGGGATAAGTCATTGATGCAAGTGGCCAGAATGAACAATTATGTTTTTCCTTATGAAAGGGGTAGAAACTCAAATTTCCTCATCTAACAAATGTTTTGCCTTCAATTCTAAGCCACACCTGATTTTCAGTAGCATTAACACTGGGAAAAATAGAGTGGCTTAGATTCGAGTAAATACAGCAGATATATAATCAGTAATATTACCTTATATTACTCGGAAAGCCTAATTTTAAGAGCAAACGAATAAGAAAAATAAAAAGCAAGGCAATATACGACAAAATAAAATAACCCTAGTAATACAATAGTAAATCCTAAAGCTTAGGGCTAAGATTACAAAGTTAAACAAAGTTTTAAGAAGTCAACATTCCCTTTTATTTGCCTATATTATTCAGCAGATTATATACATATAATTCAATAAATGTAATTAAATCATTTTCTATTTTTATCAAAATGTGACAAAATTATTTTATTAATTGCACAATGAAATATTACTAATAACACAATTTTTTTAAAACAAAACAATATATATATAACTTAATTATTAACTCAATATCACAAATCAAATCAAAGATTTAAAAAACACTCTGAAACTGTACACATTAAAAGTAAAATAAAAACATTTTGACAGCAATATTCAGTTTAAGCTTAAACAGATCTGAAATCTTCCTCTTCAGATTATGAGAAGAAAAAAACCAGTATTCACAAAAAATGTAATTTCAATGTTTTAGGATCATCATTCCATATTTTCTTATATATATTTGAAACAATGTATCAGTGAAGATGAGATTCAGTTTTCATATTTAGTCACTGCACTAAAACAAAGTTTCCTGTATTGTTTACAACATTATTTATTTAATTTTAGTATCAGAAGAGTTGTTTTGAACATGTGCTTTGCTCAAAGAGTAAAAATACAAGAGAGGGAATTATTCAATTTTCACATTTAAATGTGGAAGGAGAAAAAAAAAAAATAGGAAATATATATATATAATATAACCATGTGTTCAAGTAAAGGGAAATATAAGTTATTCATAGAAATTACACACATTATTGTTTTACAGAATATTATAAAACGGTTAATAAGGTATGTGTAAGTAATTATGATATTCTATTATTTGAAATTGCTAATATTCAAGGTCTAATCTTTTTAACAATGAATCACTAATACATCAAAATAATGTTTTCAATGCTTTAGAAAAAGATAAAATGAGATGTGTTTTGAAATATAGTATCCAGATTTCTGAATTAGATCTTATAAATAAAGAGGATTTAAATTTTTAGTATATATTAAGTTATTGTACATATACAACAATGCAAATAAATTATAATTTATATTATTAATAACAAACACAAGAAAATTATTTTTTTAAACCTGTGTATAAGTTGTCCAGCAACTGGTAGACTTTCATAAGTATTAAGAATAGGAACACCACAATATATCTACCATATGGTTAAGTGAATACATGTTTAATTAACCATAAAACACAGCCTTATACAAAAACCCAGAAATTAACAATAACAGAAAAATAACATTTTAATGGGAAAAAATGACAATATTTTAATAAAAGTGACATTTAAACATATATATTTTTTAAATCAAAGAAATATTTTCATAAGGAATAATTTAAAAAGAAAAGCAATATTAATATATAATTAAAAGTAAAATATTTCACAAATTTTAATAAAAGTTTACATTATTATTAAATCAATGCATATATTGCATTTCATGTATTTAAACATTTAAAGTACTGGCAAATTTTTAAGATTATATTTTTACAGAAAGATTTATCACTTCATATATTAACATATATATATAAGATTGCATATATTACATAATTTATTACAAATTTAAATTAACCAAGAGAATAAAAATTTAACAAAAAGGATACAGGAAGGACAACTGTTTCTGAATAGCCTACATCCATTACAAGGGCAGAGGAAATGCCTAATGTAAATAGTGCCATGAGATGAGAAGGTACATAAACAAGTGACGGAATCTGAAAGAAATCAATATAAATACAGCTTATGTTATCCTATTATGCATTCATTTTTAACTGTAATATCAAACTTTGGGAGTTCTTTTTCTACAATAACTATCAAAAAGCTGATCAGAAGAAAATCAGACATAAGATGTATTAATATAAGATGATATAAGATAAGATTAATTTTATCAGATGATTATTATGACCAAACATTACTTGGAAAGTTATCTATTCTTACAATATGCATAGATATGTATTTAGAACATTTGTATTCATTGTTTTATTAATGGTTTCTGATGTTATAATCCTGATTTATAGACTTTTTAAGATTCAAGCTAAACTAATTGGAACAGCTATTATGATTAGCTACAGGCAAGTGAATGATTTACCAGTGTCATACTTTGAAGCTGTGCTTGGGTTATTGGAAACAGACTTACATAATATCCAACTTCTGTCTAATGACATGGGCAATACCTAAGCTGGCATGAAACTTTTCAAGCTTCCACATCAACATGAGGACAGAGCTCTAACAGATTTGATATGCATTAGTCCCTCTAGATAGCATACTTTGAATGGCAGAAGGACTTGCACATATGACTTGTCAGAAACAATTCTGACAATGAGTTTGTGACTAAAACCATTTAATTACTGTGACCACGCAGGAAGAGGACTTCAAAAAAATCCCTTTCTTCAAGGTATATTGTATATATCAGGTTCGTATTTGTAGTAACAAAAAATTTAAGTTAGCATTCAATACTACTACTTGACTAAAAAAAAGAATTAGATAAAAAAAATGAAAAATATTAAGCTCATGCTTTATGTACACTTTTATATATTACAGAAAAATATTTTAACATGAGACATATGTAAATGCTATTATTGAATAAAATCTTTACAGAATCCAAAAACTATTAATCAATGCCAGTAAAGTATTCACATTATGATATTCTTGGTGGACTGATTGACAGTTTGACAACACACTTAGAAACTACACAAAAGCTGTTGATGGGCCTTTTATATCTTGCTAATATGAGAACTTAGTGCCTTCACAGGATTAATGTTGATCAGCCCCTCTACACAGTAGGTTATGATATGGAAAAATATTGGTACTAATGCATTGAGATCAGCACAGCAAATTTGAACCACATGAATAGTGCCTTTTTTACCCAAATCACACAGTTTATTTCAAATAAAGCACTTCAGTAAGAATCCTTTAGTAGTTGTTTATGTTTACTTATATGATATCACTGCCCGAATCACATGGTGCAAATTTGTCTATAGTGACATTAATATGTAAGTACCAAAATATTGTTTCATTATTGCAATATATGTATTAACATAAAAAATATAATAAAATATTTAAAAACATTCATTACATTAAATAATTACGTTAATATAACTAAATGTAAAAATGACTGCTATTTATCTTATATAAGAGGAATTCTTTTAAAAAAATCACAATAAAACAGTTTAGTTTGATTACTTCCTAATTTAAATATTTCTTTACTTAAAAATCAAATTTATATACTTCAAAATGCATAAATAAGACTTCTGCAAGGGTATTTCGAAACAATGTCGGACATAATACAGATTCCACTATCACAACTCGTCGATCTTTAGGATTCACAGCTAAATACCTGAAAATTTACAAACATATCATTGAATGAGAGAAGCTTTTCAAAACTACTGTATCATATCTAAACATACATTTGAGCAAAATAAATTTACAAAACTTACTTGAAATATAATCTGTGAATGAATTCTTTCAAAACTATAAACAAATCATCTTCTGTCTGATAATTCCAAATTCGAACAACCTATAATATATATAAATATAAATCACATTATTTTCACTTGGGATATTTTATGAGTATGTTGCTGACTTTCGAAAACTAATAGTCATACTTAAAAAGAAATCAATCAAGATAAACATGAAGTATGGTACTTATGTACTATCACAACAATGCCAATGTTCAAGATAACTCGCCAAGATGGCAATCCATGCACCCTGCACACTGAATTGGCAGCCATGTGCTTCCTTTCATATAATGTTGCGGATATCATTGTATACATGTTTTTTTAATTATGTTAAATATTACAGATTTTGATCTACATCAACATAATGAAGACAGTATGCAATGGAAAATATGTCCCTAATATTAATCCCCGAAAGCTCATTTTGAAAAAATATTTTAAGAAATACTATTTAGAAAAAATGGTTAGAAAATTCAGTAATGGTTGGTGTTTCAACCAATGACATGAATCTATTATCAAATCATTGATAGATGAAAAATAAGAAGGGAATTCATGTCTTCCATTTTCAAAGTATTAATTTCAAATATGACAGTTAACTATTTTATTTAAATTAAAAAAAACTTCTTTATAAATTATTACAAAAATACATAACTGTATAATAAAGTGAACATTTTTCTATGATTAATAACAAATAAAAATTCTCACTTTTCCAGTTATTGGATGTACTACTTCTGTAGGTATTATGAACCTTGGTCCTACTTCTCTTGCAAATCCAATTCTAAGAGAAACAAATAAAGATTAATTTTAAATTATGATACAGCTAATTTAGTTTTTTAAATTCTTATACAAAATGATTTCAATATTTTTTAAACAGAAAACCCACAAAAGTTAGGATTTTTTTATTTGAAAATTATCTATTTATGCAACTGCAATCATTTACATGAAATTCTTTCCAAATATTCATCACAAATAAATGCTGGCATAGTAAGGAAATTAGTTATGAAAAATACTATGTATCTGAACTATTATACTTTGTAAGGAAATCGATTCTTTTGTCATATTTATCAAACTTACGATCTAACATAAAATGTTTTGCCAACTCTAAAATTTTAAGAAATTGTATACAAGTTCTGATACATTAACGCACACCAGAAAATATTTTGGTAACATGACCCATAAAAATGATGTAATTTTGCTGGATTTGTAATGTTTCAATAATGAGATTTTTTAGACTTAAGGTTAATTATTTTTCAGCTCATGAACAAAAACATAACTAATCAAGTATGCATATTTTTGCGTTACAAACTTAAGCATATACCTTTAAAAGAGTTAAATGTCACAAAAAATGAACTGAATAAATGTTGTCTTTTTGTTTTTGTCTCCAATCTCATTTTTTTAAAAATCTGTGAAAAAATAAACACGAAATCATGAAAACACACATTTTACACAACTTACTTCGTGTATGCTGTACCAATGTCAAGAATCACAGAATGTTTCTCAGCAACAACTGCAATAGTCTCGTACATCGGCATTTTTCAGAAAAATTGGAAAAAGGAATTTTTTGTTCAATGTGTGTGTATTGAAAGAGTACAAAGAAAAACTCTCAATTTATAACCATATATTAGCTAGCCAAAACCAAAACAGAACTTTTCAGAAACACCAATGCACAGGAATGAATTAACATGAGCACAAATTTCATTGGACAATATTTCACCAAATAGCAGACTTCTACTTTCTTATTGGATAAAAGATACTGAAAGAGCCTACATTCTACAGATAAAAAAAATCACACCAGCAATTGATATATAATATAAATGAATGAAATAATCAAATAATAATGTCTAAAGATGAAATATTTATTTTTTATGATAGTTTTTAAGATATTTTTTTTGATTTTCAAAAACCAAAATAGCAGAACTGCTGATTTTCTGAAATCCGTATAACTAATTCAGAGTTTTTGTTCATCCACCCGTTACTCTCAACTCCAATTAAGATCGCAGTGTTGCTGTTGTGTATCTATTCTGTATGTGTGCTTACTGAAGGAAATTTCGTAAAGTGTCATGTTTTATATTACAATTTTTGCATTTTTCGGCTCCGCACTTTGCGTTAATTCTGTTATTAAAGATGGTCTCTTGAAGGATTCTAAACTTTCCAACTTTGTTTCTAAGCAACGGTATAAAATTACTACATCTTCGCCTCCAAGAATTAAGTTATCAGATACTCCAGAATGTGCCGACGATATCAGACATCTGTGTCCAACAAGTATTTTAAATAACAATTTTGCTGTTCTCGATTGCTTGCAGAATGACAAGGTAAAACTTTGTACGAATTGTAAATTGCATGTCTGTGAAACTTCCCATTGCATATATTTCGGCTTGACAAATTGTGATATAGCTGTCTGTAAAGTAGTTTATTATTTATGCATTTAACTGGCAGTATTTCCTTTTAGACATCCGTTTTGAAAAGAAAAAAAATATTTGTGCTTAAAATTACAGATTAGCACTGGTATGCCGGCAAACTTATCATGTGTCATTTACTTCGTTTGTTTTATGCTTAGCACAAATGAAAATGTGCATTATCTGCATTTTTTTCCTTTGTTAAACTCAGGTGACTGATTTTCCTTACAAATGGTTTTAAATAAAAAATATGGCAAAAACTAAATTGTTTATAATCTATTGTTTTAGTATAATAAGATCAACATGAACAAATTTTATTGCTTTTTTTGTTCATTGTGATAGATTGGATATCTTAAGGTTGGGATTCTGAAAAACTTACTTGTGTTTATATAAATTTTTTTTCCAATTTTATTTTTTTTAAATTTATTTTTTAACAAAATTCAATATCAAAAACATTATACGACTACAATATTTTTTAGCTAATTCCTGTGAAAGACAAGTATTAACTTTTTATTAATATGAAATAAAGTTTTAATGCAAAGGATTTTTTTTTCATTAAACGAAAAAATTGGATTGTTGTTTTTAAAACAAAGAAAATTTAACTTTTGTTGATGAAGGATGCTGCATCTCAGCGAACCTTTTAATTCAATGAATTAATGTGAAGTGAGAATTTTATTTATTTCTTAATTAGATTTATTAAATTCATTTTGAAGTTCATAATAAATTTTGTATACAACCCAAGCTGAATATATATTTTTTTATTTTGAGAATTTTAAATTGTCAGGATATTTATTTGTAAATAAGTTAAGACAATTTGTGTTAGAAATTTTTTCTGAAATATTTTTAATTCTGCATCAAGTTTTGCTTTATAATGCTATTAATATTGAACCATATACTTTTTTCAGCAACGGGAAGATGCAGATTTATCTCCTCAGTGCCATCATGTAAGTAATCAAAATATAATTATGTATGAAATGTATGCTTAATTTAAGGTAATGTTTTTTTATATCAATCATAAATGAGTAAATCTACATAATGAAAAAATATGTAGAAAAGTTTTTATAACCGGATCAGATAGAGTACTAACATTGCATTTTCTTACAGGTAGTATATTTATGTACATAAATAAAGGGATAAGTTAATAATAAAAAATTTACTTTCCTTTAGGGAACACAGTACAATTTACATAAAATTTTTTTATTTAATGTTCTTCCAAATTTTTTTGGTTTTCCTTATGTATATGTATTATGTAAATCAGATTTTGTGCTCAAAGTACCGTAAAAAGCTAACCATTTAGTTTTTCATGGAAAATTTTTAAAATTTCTAATTTTAAAATTCTACTCTACTTATAAAAATTGATGTACATGCATGAAATTTGTTTTGCAAGTACATTAAACTAAGTATAACAAAAATTAGTAAGATGGTTTTTATAACATGATTGACATTCGTAAAATATTTCTTTTTATGAATGCTTATTGAAGTTCAACCATTTTTTTAAAAATAAGTATTGCCTTGATTCAAAAATGCATATTAACTTTTGTTATATGTACTAATAGCAATTAGTAGAAAAGTATCAAAGCATTTGACCTAATAGAAGAAAAAAAAAGCCTTGGCATTTTAAATGAAGATAAACTAGTTGTTTTTTCTTTCTGAAATAATTCAGCATAAAGTTTATTTGCCATTGGGATGTGAATAAAACTGAACATAAAAATCATCATTACTTTGCGTTTTTTAAACTTAGAGTTTTCAAATTTTCTGAGATTGTTGGAAAGTAGGTATATAAAGAATAATTTAGACTTAAAAAGTTACATTCAATTTTTTGACCGAATTTCGTCAATTTAATCGTACTGTGCCCCATAACTGTACAATAAAATATTATCCATAATATTCTCGAATATGGTTTTTAAGAAGAAAAGAGTAAATTATATGCTAAATTTATGTTATGATTTTAAGTTTACTGTTAAAATTTTCTGTAATTTTTAAAATAAAACCTGAAATGGAAAAAATAACTCCGCACATGAAAAAAAATGATAAATAATTTAATAATAGTTTAACTTGCATACAAATTCTCATTTTTTAATCTAATACTTTATGCATAAGTAGAAATATAGTCTCAAAATTTGAGTCCTTTGCAATGAATATTTTAAAGTAAAGTTAGTTTTATCTTTTTTTTTTATAATTAAGTTTTTGTTTTGGAGAGAATGTCTTTTACTCTTAATCATATCATTCAATGTCTTTATATACTTTTGTGATTTTAAGTTAATTCTTCCTTCCCCTCTAACTAAAAAGATTGATGTTTTTTTTCCCTCCTGGATTTCAATATTTTTATAACCAAGTTTCTATAACTAATTACTATTATTCTTAAATATTTGAAACATTTTTGAAAGCAAGAAAATTTTCTGCATGTAAGATGTTATTTACAATTATTGAGTTTTTTTTTTGCATGAAAAATTAGAAATTTTATTGATAAATTTATATTGAACTGATAATTTTCAAAGATATTTTTATGTTTCCAGTCAAATAAAATATTTTTAATTGATATAAATAACCATCATAAAAAATGTATTAGCATTCTGCTCACTATATACATCATGCATGTTAAAATTTTAAGTAAAAAATAACTCAATTGTTTGAAATATTGAAATGATAGAATATAATTAATCATAATGATGCTTATTTTAATTATCCTTTGAAAACTTATCTAATTTTTTTTAAGAGTTATTTTTAAAAAATATTTTTTTAACAACTTTACTGAGAAAAATTGTTATATGTTCATGAATTATAATGCATCTTACTAATTTTATTTTATTTATTTATTTTATTGTAGTTAATCTGGACTTTTAAGAGGAATCTGACAATTGATAACAGATTTGTTGCCACTGCTAAACATATGTGTAAAAAATTTCTAGATGCAGTAAGTATATTAGAAATACTTTTAAATAATTTTATAAGTTTAATTTTTTCTCCTATTAATATTATTCCGAATAATTTATTTTTCATAGCAGAAAGATTGTGTTCCATTAGAGAATGAAAGAGGACAATTGTTATCTTGTCTGATGGATTTTACGGAAAATGCTACAGAGCCTGAATGTAGATCCTTTTTAAAGAAAATGGAAGCTATTATATTTAGTGATTATCGTTTAATTTATAAATTTACTGAAGAATGCAAATCTGACATTGATCGATTCCAGTGTGGCCGATTAGATATGGATTCTGAGGTATGTCTATTGCTAATTTCAAAATATACAATTAAAAATATACAATTTCTTTGTTTTACCATGACATGTGTACTGGTTATAATTTTTAAATTTGAAAAACCCAGTTTCTTGTCAAAATTTGTTTTAGTGATTTAGTATGTTGATTTTAATAAAAATTAACAAGTTTCCGCTAATCCACTGCCCTGCCTGGACTGGTAGTGACTTCTGTTACTTTTTCTTTTCAGGACATTCCTAATTGTCTGGAATTTCCTTCTAAAAAATAATTTTAAAAGGTTTTCCCCCTCTCCCCTCCCTTAATCATATTGAAGGCCATGTGCCATGTATTAAAAAAATTCACTAATTTTATCACATGAAAAGGTTTTTTAGATTATCTATTTAAAGAATCTTGTTGATGATCTCTATTTTTTTAGTGTCTGGTATAAGTAAATCTTTGTTAAAAATTTCAATTTATCATAAAATAGCTGCTTTGAAGTAGAAAACTGTCTTATTTATGTTATACCATTGCTGTATAATCAAATAAACTTGCCGCATTGTTGATTTTTATGCATTATTACTTTACTATTAAGAAGCTGCTCATCTATTTTGGTTATGTAGAGAATAGCAGTAATGTTTACAACACTTAATGCATATGAAAAATGTTTGTTATGAACCAAACAAACATATTTACTCATGGTGCAAATACTATATTATTTAGTGCACTCAAACTTGGATAATTCAAAACTGAAAAGTCCAGAAAAAATTCAAATTGCATATATTTTCCTGAAGGGAGATTTCCACAGTCAAATATTTAACACACAAGTTTATTTTAACAAAATGCCTGTCATAATACAAAATATGTAATTATCTTTTTCAATCAAATCTGATATTTTTGCAATGTACCTTAACAAGAGAAAGCCAAAGCATGGTATGAGGTCATGGAAGGTTAGTAACAACCATCTAGAAAGACCAAAGCCATTTAAAATGGCTTTGCCACAGGAATCCCATAAAAGAAAAGAGACATTCCAACATTCTTCACTTCCTTTATCCTTAGAGATAATGCATGTTGGCTGAAAAGTCTAAGCTATTTATATCGAAATGTTCATTTGAGAAATTCAAATGATCCAAAATTAAATTTTAATTATTAATGATTTTTTCTCACTGTTTCAATGCAAAATTCTGACATGGTAAGAAGTTTGATGCAGATAAGTTAGACTGCAAATTATATTTGTACTTTCCGCATGAGTATTAAATGGGACACAATTGTGTTACAAATTTTTCTTATGAATTGCGGCATATTAAGCATTAACCAGAGAGTACTACTTAACTTTCAAAATCATCCTAGGGCTCTGCTAACATGTAGGTGATGAACAGATTGTTGCTTTGCTGGCATGTTTTAGTAATTTAAAATACATTTATATGTAAATAACATTGTAGCATACTTGAAGTATAGTGTGTCTTGCCTCTCTTAAAAGTTAAAAAAAAAGTTACTTATACTATCAATATTAATCTTTTAAATTTTTGGTACCATGAGTAACTTTTTGAATATATTGTTGCGGTACAGACTTTAATTTTATTTTTGGTGAATGGAAAACCAGATCTCTGTTTATAAACATTTACTTATACGTATCATATATACTTCACAAGATTGTTGTTAATATTTACGTATATGCATTTTGTACTAAATAAACCATCAAAGAGGTGGCATTAACAACAACAACATCAATGACATATACTAAAGAAAGTACTTTGATTAAAAACATTTGCAAGAAAGTTGCTAAGATACTCAATTGTTAACTTCAGCTTTATCAGAGTATATGCATTAAATTAATTTTGGATTATTAATTTCTTAAAATACTTTTTTCTTTCATTTATCGTTTTCTATCGCAAAATTGTCGTATGTTTCATTTAGCTTAGTTATAAAGAACTCTAATGCTGCCACAGGCACTTGCTTTTTTTTCTCTAAGACTAAGGTTGTGCATAACAAATATTATTTCTTCAGATTCCTTATGATTGGTGTTGGCAATGGAGGCTTGTATTCATAATATAAACAATATGCATAAATTTCAGTCATAGATTTTAAAACTGTATTTTTCATCTTTAATATTACAGGATCCTCATTCACAAGGAGAAACTATTGAATGCTTGTCTAAGCAAACAGAAAAATTGGTTCCTCAATGCCGTCATGAAATTCTTCGCATTGCAGAACTTCAGGGAGATGATTTTCATCTAGATAGACCATTGTTTTTTGCATGCAGAGAAGACCGAGAACGATTTTGTGAGAAAGTCGAGGCTGGTGAAGGAAGAGTTTATCGGTGTTTAATGAGACATAAAATGGAAAGGGACATGAGTCAAGAGGTAATTTGTGTTTATTTTTTACTAAGTCTGAAATTCAAAAAAAATTCATAGTCTACTCTTAAGTTTATATAACTAGAATTGTCATCTGAATAATGGAGAGATATCAATTATTTTCCAGTACTACACAATATAAATGATTTTAATTTTGATCATTACTTAGAATTTCTTGTGACAATTTTCTTGTGAAGATGCTGTCTATTTTTTCTGTTTCCTTGAAATATAAGATAATAAATATCAAAACTGCATTTTTTCTCTGAAAAGTTATTATAAAATACTTTATATTGTATCCAATTTTTTTTAGTGTCGAGAAAAATTGTTTCAACGGGAAAGACTAGTGGTTCATGATTATAAAATCAATCGGGGTCTTGCAAAGGCTTGTCGTGAGAACATAAAAATTTATCACTGCAGGGATGATACTTCTGATAGAAGAGAGATTCGACTTGCACAAATATTATTATGCTTGGAAAATGCTTTACATAAAGGTAAGTATCTTTGAAATATATTATTCTGAGTTAAGGTTTTATTTTGGTAGATTTTAATCATAAAAAATTGGATAATTTTATTAATTTTTAAAAAAAAATTATATTGGAACAAAAAATTATAAATGAAATATTTTCAAATTAATTTTCTAGGTACTTTTAAAAAAAAATATTCTTATGAATTGATAACTGATTTAATAAGGTTTTATTTGTTACTTTGGAAGTTAATGAAATAATTTATCTTTTTTGAAAGGAATGACTGCTATTATACTGATTTTCTTTCCAATCTAAATAGAAATCACATTGTATGTATAAATTTTAATATTTAAAAACAAAATGTTTCCTAAATTTCTTATTTTCTTTCACACATGCATATGTCTGTGAGGGTATCACAGGTTACTCTTGTATAACATGGCACTTTTATTGCACAGTTTCACTGCAACACAATTTGAGAATTGAGAACATCCGCATATTGTATGTGCTTGTATTACATAGATTCTCTCTTAACATGGTTTGAGAATTGATTAAACCCCCAAACAACATTAGATATAATAACTAAAAGCTAATTTTATCCCTGATTTGAAATTTGAGAAATTCCTATACAACACAGCTCAATAGACATGATACAGCTTTTAAGTGTACAAGATCTCATTTGACATTTTTTATTCAAGTATGTACATACTGTTAATTTTTACTGCAGAATTTTTATAAACAATTGATACTTAATCTTCTTCAAAACTTTTAATTCTCCCTTTTGGCTAAGTTGATTAAAATTTTTGCAGTAAGTGGTATTTAATATTTTTTATTAATTATTTAAACTATATTCTTATATTTAATTAGGAACTTTAATCAAATCTCTAATATCAATATAATCAGCTAGTTTTCAAAATGATAATCATGGATAGAATGATTTTTTTTATTTTAATGGATTTAACAATACTTTTATCCCCTTTTCACAATGATAGTTATTTATATATTTTATAGTGCCCTTTATTACATTTTGAAACATTTTATCAGAATTTGTAATCTAGGTGTTAAATCTATTTGTGACTATCCAGAATTTTGATTTTTATGAAATTTTGTGGTAGAAAAATGTGTGTGAATTTAATATCCAACAAATCTTAACCCTAATTCTTGTTCAAGATGCATTTATACGGTTTATATTTTCTTTTATTATATTCTGATTTTATAAATACAGTTTTATTTTAAAAATGCTTGTTATAGTATGTTATAAAAATTATTTGCATATTGTATATATATTGAAGTTTTTGTTTTGTTTTCTGTATTATCTCTTTTTGATGATCTTTATTTCATTTTACTTTTTATCATTGAAAAAATATGTAATTTAAATGTATAGTAAATTATCTGCAGAGAAATAATTTTCTTGTATATTTTTATTTTCAGGCTATCCAGTTGCTGGTGAGTGTCAGGCTGAAATGTTAGAACATCGACAAACTCTCATGGAAAATTATCAGCTAACTCCTGAACTTGCTGCTGCTTGTGAGAAAGATGTGCAGCATTTTTGTGGGAGAAGGCTAGAGCTAGGTGGTAAAACTCTGCACTGCCTGATGGACCATGCTAAACCTACACGTCTTGATGGTGGTCGTATCAGTGATTCTTGCCGCAGAGAGGTATTTCAGTTAAATGTTTTCTTACTTATTATTTTATACTATTAAAAATGTGTTCTCAATATGTAAACTAGAAGGGCACATTTTATTGTTGTGGCAAAATGTTTAATTAGGATTAAAAACAAGGTTTTATGAAAGAAAAAAAAAATGTTTTGACTACCATACACATGACTACCATGTGTGTGTGAAAAATTTTAAAAATTGAAGTAACTATTTGTTGACAACAGAGTTTATTTTTATTTGGTCAAATTATTATAATAAATAGTAAAATAAAATCTGTAAATTACAAGTATAATTCTTTTTATTGCATAATTGCTTTTCAGTCATTTTCAGATTGTAAATTAAACATAACATGTTTGCATTTAATCTGTGGTATCTATTAAGTATTGGAAAGGGGCTTTAAAATCATCTACTTTTGAAAGGTTTAGCTTGTTTATTGTTGAAGTATATATTATAAAGGGAATCATGATATATTTATTGATGAAGTTTAAGTGTTAATTTGTTTTTTATAATTAGAATGAATTAAACGTTTAGATTCTATATGTGTAAGTATCGTTTAAATGTAACACATGTTGCATACATAATATCTGTGCATTATTATTTAATCACAATTAAATAATCATAATTATTAATCATAAATAATTTTCAGGTTATATATAATAATTTTAGTGTTCATTATAGATTTCTGCATGCAATTAGAATTTTCATTAATGAAACAAAGTTATGGTGCTGTGTATTTCATTTTGTTGCTTTGCTTAAATTTTTCTGAAAGCTCGAATCTTTGCTAAAACAAAGTGATGTGGGAGAAGATTGGCGTGTGGATCCAGTTTTACAAGAAGCTTGTCAACCTGTTGTTGATGCTGTTTGTTCACAAGAAAAACCTGGTGAAGGAAGGTATACATATAATATTTTTAAAACTTTATATTACAATAATTTTTTTATTAATTGTTTAAAATGCTGAACTGTTCAGTGGGACTTAAAGTTTCATAGTCAAAATACTTTGATTTCAAAATTTAATTTTATTAAAAAAACTTACTTGAAATAACTGAAATTGCAATGTATTCAATTATTTGTATCTCAATATCGTAATGTGATGTAGACATTTGATGTTCAGTATAAATCATTTTTGCTGTTATTCTCACCCTTCAAAAAAAATTTGAGTTATTCTTTCATATGCCAATAGTACTACTAAAAGTTGGCATTAATCAAAGTGCTCTGTATTCTAATGTTGAGTTTCTTAAAAAAAAATGCTTTTCTTAGAACAAAAGAAGAAAATATTTTTCTCGAAGCATGTTTAATCATAATATACAATATTGTATATTTTACTCTTATGTAAGTTATGTAGTAAGTAATGTAACCATAATATACAATATATTTTTGGCTCATAAAACTTCAGTGTTAAATTATAATTCTGTTGTATTTCTTTCGTATTTTAGCTTAAGTACATAAATACAATTAGATTTTGTTAAATGTAGTTAACGAAAATATCATTATTAGTGTAATATACCTTTCTATTATGTTATAACACATACACACACATATATGCTCAATCCTTTATGGAGGGTCAGATCTGACCATTATGCATTAAAATCAAGTGAATTGTGTAAAAGGCATTTTATAGAATTTTTGGGTGTACAAAATTTTTGTTAAAAATTTATTTATTTTGTATTGTAGTAAAAAAAAGATATATTTTTTAGGGTCATGTCTTGTTTAATGAAACATTTTGATTCCACCCACATGAGTGAAGATTGTAAAGAAAAATTACTTCAGATTCAGTATTTTGTAGCTCGTGATTTTAAGTAAGTTGGCATATTTCGTATTTTAAGAATATTTTAGTATTAATAATTTTGATAAAATTGAATTTAGAAAGCTTCCAATATGTACATAATTGGTGTGTAATTTTCATTTGATAAAGTTATAGTTAAGTTTCATAGTTATTGTAGAAATTGAAAAAAAAAATGCGATACAAAGCTAATAATCTGTTTAAAAATAGAGCTGGGAGAAAAAGTTAAATTTATTTCATATGCTGCTCTTATACCTGTGAAGTGGCTACAATAGCTGAGTAATCATGGTGGCAAACTCATGGTCTGAGTTGTGTCTTCCAAATCATGAGTTCGTCATAATGCCTCTAAAGAACCATTGTGTGTGGGTCCGGATGCATGTTAATTCTGTCTAGGCTCCATGTCCTCAAATTGATGTAGTGTTTAATAGTTTGGAGAGTGCAGTTGGGCAGTACAGGTATCATTTTCTTGTCTCTTGACCATGGTTCAAAATTGTGAGGTTTATCACCAATAGCCCTTCTAAGTATGGCATTAATAACTAACTTATACTAATGAACTACAAAAGAAATATTTTGTATTAAATTTAGTAATTAAATAATAAATGTTTAAATCAGTATTCTGCAAAACTTCTTAATATTATTTTTTGAAAAAATATATAAAAAAAAATTATGCTTTATTAAGAGATGATATATTTTCTTACAGAACTTTTTATTTTATATCCATAGAAAAAGGTTTTAATTTCCTGTAGTTGGATTTTAAAGATGTATGGTTTAAATTAATTTTTTTTTCTCCTGTGTAAATTTCCAAATGTTTTCAGTTGAACTTAATATAATTCTTTTTGTACTTTGTAGAATAAAATTTTATTTTGCTGAGTTTTTTTTTTAACACTGAGAATGCATTCAATATTTATTAAGCAAGTATTTGCAAGAAACATTAGAGTGGTTTGCTTATATCTTCATAATACTCACACTTGGATATTCATAATCAGTGCTATTTATTTTGAAAGTCTTAATAAGTTCTTTAGATTCCATGAAATGTCAATTTTGATTTGTAGAGAAAATAATTGATTAATAGTCTGGTATCAGTTCTTACTTGGAAAATAAAAGGTTTGATACACACAAACTACAGTTTCTATTATATTGAGAATAATTATTCTAGTTCTTATTCAATGTTAAGTAGGAAAACAACTATCATATCTTGTAATTTTGTAATATAATTATTTGAATCATTACTGTAATTTCTCGTAAATTTTGGAGCTACATAAAATATCCAAATACATATGTTGTTAACACCTCATAAAATGCTTTTATTTCGCAGAAAATTCATATTTCTTAAATAAATTTTTAATTTCTTGATTAGATCATATTTTTTAGTTGTTATTCTACATTCTGAACTGCTTAGTTAGTAATTTTAAAGCTATTTTATTTTACTTGGGATTTCTCAAAAATTGGAACAGTATGTAAAAAAGAGAACTTTTATAATTCTGGTGTTAAGTATTTCTTTATCTGAATTTTATGTCAAAATTGCATTATATTTTTCAGGCTAGATCCTATTCTATACAAACGTTGCCGTAAAGAAGCAGAGAACTACTGCCATGCTAAAAAAGAGTGGTATGATAAACCATCCAGAATGGATCCAGAAAGAGGACCAATAGTCTTGCCTTGTTTATATCGCTATGCATATCATCCTGACAAAAATGTTCAAGTATGCATTTATTGAAATTAATTAAAATATAATTTTTCAATTATTATTTTTTTTTACTGAATCATAACTTAAAAACAATTTCTCTTGGTGATATTGCATGTCTAATATTGTAAATGTGCCAGCTGGGTGGCACATTTACGATATTTGTTGCTGGCCATATGCCCCGAAGGTTGCGAGTTCGACCCCAGTCCAAGTCAGTGGATTTTCATGATGCAAAAAATCGACAGCGACCAAGTCATGTGATTTTCAAAATGTAAAAGATCCCTAGATTGTCTCTTTGGCTTAGGTGCTCACAGTGAAATTTAATCCTAGTACACAGGTTCGCATCATCAGAGCTCAGGTGCCTCCCTCTAGGGAGTAAACGGCATCAAAATTACCTACGGCAATTGGTATCTGCCTAAATAGGGTGCCACACTAAAAAGAGATACCAGCTTTCAGGAATGTATTAGGTCTGCAATGGTAAAACATCAATCAGCAGCTCATTAGAAATAAAAAAAATACTGTAAGTGTGGCAGTAGAAATTGTCTTGAGAGTAATGTTCAACTAGAACTTTTATTTCCAATTTCTCAAAATGAAAATAAAAATGTTCTGATTGCTGTCAGTAGTAATAGTAAAGACATCTTTTGGAGGATAAAGACAGAAAGGGGAAGAAAATATATTGAAAATATCAAAATATTTTCACCCTTTTTTTTCATTTGTCCAATTGGTTATTGTTGAAATTTAATTTCATTTTCTCGTAATAATTTTTGAAAATTTCTATCTGTTCAAAATTTTTCCATTTGTGAGACCCCCTATTTATAAAAACACATTTAATATTTTTTATACCTTCTGTATATAATTACTGTAGTGCAAGTTATTATATTTGATTAAGAAAAATTGATTACAATAATCTTTAAATGGGTATTCATTATTAATGTTTCTTTTGTAGTATATTATTTTTAACTAATAGAGTTGTTCACAAAATTACTGCTATCAAATTGGCAACCTCAGTAGCCAAGTGATCATGATTGTACAATGCTGTTGTTTCTTATGTGAAGTCATATTCTACTCCTTTTGCTGTAAAAATCTGAATTATTGTGTAAAAGAGCTGATGCACATGAAACATGCTAAGGCTCAGTCCTTTTATTGGTATGGTGTGGAGGTTTGTTGAGGGGGGGGGGCTGCTTGCTGATGACGTGGTGAGGATGAAACCTGGACCAATATTCCATACAAGGTTCATTGTCAATAACCCTCATTTTGCTTCAGAGTGTAATAAAGACCAATTAATTAACTATCTATTTTGATTGTTCACATTTTTATCCTTATGATGACCTTTCTATTGGATCCTTTTTGGGGTAAATATAGGATTTAGAATTCTGTGTATTTTTCCTTTTGCCATGTCTTTGGTAAACCTTACTGTTCTTTCTCTTCTTTCAGCCTCCTTTTTTATCATTTTGTTTTCATCTCTTCACACCCCTTCACCTCTTATGTAGTATTTTGTTTTAAACTCAAATGCATTTGTAAGTTAGCAAGTGTTTGGCTCAAATATTGACATTGCCTCAATAAAACCATAATTGTGGAAATAAGAGAATCATTTCCTGTAGTAAAAAATATTCCAAAAATGTTATACTTTGAATTTTGTAAAAATTTATTGTAAAAGTAAATTGTGTGTTTTAAAATTACATAAGAAATCTGCAAACAGATTTATAATTACTCTTGTTATTTTAAGATAATTGAATTTAAGAAGTGCAAATTTCAAAAGTTTTATGTTCAATATAAATTGTTGAAATTTTCTTTGATAACTTACTATTTGTTTTCTTTCCAGAATTAATATGGTTTTGTTATTAATTATCCTTTTTTTCCTTCTAGTTGTCAAGAGAATGTTTATATGAAGTACGCCGTGTGATGCGTCAGCGTGCTGTCAGTGTAGATTTACTACCTGAAATTGAGGAGCCTTGTATACTTGATCTTACAAAATTTTGTAATGAAAATGTTGAGAAAGGAGAGGTAAAATTAGAGTTTTGTTGATTGGTTTATTAAAACTCATAATTGTTACTTTATTTTCAAAAAAGCATACCAAAAATTAAATATTCTAAATATATATATATATATAATATTTTTAATTTTAATTAATTTTTTTTTTTTTGTAAAATATGAATGCTTTAATTTTTAAGGAATGCTCAGATGTTTTTGTTTATATTGAATCATATTATGCTTTGATTAATCATTATATTTTGTAGATTTATTTGAGAAACATTGATAAAACTTTTTTGTATTGTTTAATTTAATTATGTAGATCATCTTATAATTTTTTTTTCTTTAGGAAATGGTGTGTCTGCAAAAGAATTTAAAAGATCTGTCCACTGAGTGTCAGAAAGCTGTTTCAAATTTTACTGAGGAGGAATCTGAGCATTTGGAATTGAATTACCCTCTTTTCTTTTCCTGCAGTACAATTCTACATAAACATTGCAATGTAAGAAATGCTTGTATACAACAAAGGGGTTGAATTTTTTCTTAAAGAACATTTTCTCATGATTTTTTTTATATTGCAATACAAGGGTTTATGTAGACCTCAAATCATGTTTTTAATAATTTACTTGGCTTTATTAATTTTTGTTGCAGTTTTTCTCCCCATGTTAAGGTGAATTTTTTTTAATACTTGTATGGGTTAAATATGATTAGTTATACTTTTATTAACTATTTTTAATTTATTTCATTAAATTAAATTAAGATATATAAATTTTAAGTGTTTTCCAGCATTATACTTTTTTACTTTATTTTAATTATAAAAAAAATCACTGTAATGTACTAGATATTTGATAATGTCTTTGTTATATTTTCAGTTTCATTTGTAATTTATTTCAATAAATCTCTCTTTTGTCATACTTTTGCTACATGCCAATTACTATATTTTGTAAAAAAAAGTATTAACTTTTTGAAGTTTAAATATTATAAAGAAATTTATTGGAATGTCTTTCAAAAATTAAAAAGAAATTCGTAGGTTTTGCCTTTATTTTTGTTTTATGTACATAAAGATCATTATTGTGATATAGATGAATAAAATTTTAACATCTTGATTTTGTAGGATTTAATGGCTAAAGATGTTGACCAAGGGGATTTAATTCAATGTCTGATAATGCACAAAAATGAACCTGAAATGAAAATGAATCCAAAATGCAGAATTTCAGTAGAACATTTCCAGTTGGTATGTAAAATTAAGCTATTTTCATTTAAATCATTATTCTTTGTACAATTTAGTATCTGTATCTTTGAATAGCTTTAAGAAATTTTGTATATTTATGTTCTTTTTACAATTTATTTTGATCTGTGTATTAAATCTCACTCGTATATTATTGATTTGAATTCTGCCTTTTTCTTAATTTTTTTTTAGTAAATTGAAAATATTTATTCTGTTATGTATTTCAACTTTCAGATATCTCTTAAGAATTATAAATTTAGTTACAAGTTTAAAGAAGCCTGCAAAAAGGATGTGCTACATTTGTGCAAGAATGTAAAAACAAAGTAAGAATTTTTTCCTCCCTAATTTTACTGAATTTTTTGCATGCATTTCTTATGCAGGTTAAAGGTAATCCATAATGATTTATTAAGTCATCCTGCCAAAATTATTTCACAAATGAAACAAATCAATGTTTTTTGAATAATTCTGATTTTAATATAAAACATTTATTATGTTTTGGGATTAGTGCAAGATTATTACCAATTATAGGAATAGTTTGATACTAGGTGTTTAAAATAATTCAAATGAATTAAGAGTAATTTCTTTATGGGGAAATCTTTTTTGATAATTTTATTCAGAATATTATTTTAATTATTCCCATATTTAGATATTTGTTTGTTATTTTGATGAGTCATTTCTGTGTTTTTAAACTTCATTGTTCTTTATGTAGGCCAGAAGTCATCAGTTGCTTAAGTGGAATTGTAACCAATGACACAGTATTTGAAAAAACCCATAGAGTATCAAGGGAATGTAGGCAGCAGCTGAAATTTGAATTATTTGAAAGGGTAAGGAATGTTCATTTTAAAACATACGAACCATTATCAATATAATGATGTTAAATATGTATGTCGACTCTCGATAATTCAAAGTTGAAGGAACCAGTGAAATACTTGGAATTATCAAGAATTTGAATTATCAAGTGGGTAGGAAAACTCCCAAAATACACGAAGAGAAATTTTTTTCTAACACATTTTAATTAGAAATTATGTGATAAAACAACAATTTTACATATGTATAAAATTATTTTAAAATATTTTTAAAAAGTACACATTATATAGTATAAAGATTAAACAAAAGTTAAAATCCTGTGATAAAAGAATACATTTATATATTAAACAACTATTAAAAAAATACATACTGTACATGAAAAAAAATTTTCACGAAAAAATCTGTTCATTCAATCTAACTTTGTCAGTAGATTTTTCAAGAATAAATGAAGCTTGAAAAACAACCACATCAACATGATTTTGAAGGGAAAAGTTGTGTAGTTTGTTTAATACGATTTAGCTTCTGTCAGTTTCAGAATCAATTCCATTGGTCATCAAAGGAGCTAGGCTACAGGTGAGACAAGCAGAGACATTACAACACAAAACATGTTTGCAACAGAACTCTATATGATAGTGAGTGTTTGAATTGTCGTGGGTTTTATTAGATCACTTTGAATTATCGCATGGGTTGTATTCTGATCAGCTACTGATTTTTCTTCAAAATACTGAGTATACCGAAATGCATTGTTTTAGTTCAAAATAAACTAGAGTTTTCTAAGGGTTGAGCATATATTTCGAATTAGCGAGAGGTTTGTATTATTGAAGGTTTGAATTAGCAAGAGTATTAGGAATGTTATTTCATAAATACTTATTGAACACAGAACTTTTAATTCCTTATTTAAAATATTGGCTGACAAATATGCAAAAGAGCTAACAAAAATATCAGAAAATTTTGTAAATAAATGGTGTGTTCTGGTCAGTGTGTATGAATAAATTTTAAATAATAGAGTGTGTTCTAATTATACTATCAGAAATTTCTTAAATTATATCAAGATAAATAAAGAGTAGGTGTTTATATTGTTTTGTCTTTTCAGGATGAAAATATCAAACTTGATCCAGTATTAAATTCAGCTTGTGCTGATGATCAAAAAAGATTTTGCAGCAATGTTAGGCAGGAAGAGGCCCAGGTATGCAAAGATTTTAGTTATCTGATTCAATATTTTAAGTAATATAGCTTTTTGATACTTCTACTTTCTGTTTTAGTTTCTATATTCAATTATGTTCACATGTGATAAAAATCTAATTTTTATCAAAATATTAGAGAAAAATCCACTCATTTCTTTTCTTTCTATCAAATAATTGAGCCTAAAAAGTTAAATATTTTTGTAAATTAAATTAGCTTTCTGTGTTTCTTGAATAATCTTGCATCTGTTATTTTGAATAAATAATATTTAATAATGTACTTACTACTTCCTTTAAAAAATCATCTTCAAAATAATCATCAAATTCCAAATGGAAATTCATCTTTCTTAATTGTGAATATTAAAAGTGAGAAAATATGTGCTAGAATTTTTAAAAAATCTTTGAAGAAAGGAAATATTTCTTTTCTTAAAGTGGAAATTAATTTTTTTAGTAATTAGTTTATTAGTTGCATTTCCTGTTCAGTAAAGAAAAATTAAATAATCGAATCCTAAATTTAAATAATTTTTTTTTTATTATTGATAATAAAAAAAATGAGGTGAAATTTTTTTTTTTGAAATACTTATGAAGAATATGTGGAATGTGTTTCTGCTTATTCTGTGTATCTGTTTCTTATATTTTGTTGTTCGTTTTTAAAATCATATTAGTCAGTGCTCAAGCAGTTATATATAATGTACTATTTCTTCGTTAAAATCTCACATTTTTTTTTTTGAAACAGATGTTGGAATGCTTGAAGAATCATCAAAAAGAATTGTCATCTTCTTGTCATAAGATAATTTTCAACAGAGAGAAAGAAGAAATGATTGATAATTCTATAGATTATGCTCTAATATCTACATGCAAACCTATGATAAAGAAATACTGCTCAGACACAGAACTGACACAGGTAAGAATTATTTTAAATATACAATATTACTGAAGTATGTAATCACACGCTCAATTTGAGAAAAGTTAAAATAATTTGTTTCTGACCAAAAACTACAAAAAACCTGTTTTGTGTAGATAATTTGCACATCTACAATTTTTTTTCTTTTTTATCAAAATAGGCTTGTTACATAAGCATTTAAATTACAGTTCAGAGTATTTAACTATTTTCTTTGAAACAGACGAAGTTTATAACAATTTGAATAAATTTTTATTACATTGTTTAGTAATTTTTGTATAAAAGTTAAAATATGCAGGTCTCTTTTAACCATTGTAGTTTTGCTTGTACCTCTTATTATAATATAAGATTTCAGTTTTTAACAGACAAGTTATAGTTATTTATCATGAGTTATTTAATGTAATAATTGTTTTAGCTAGAATTCGTATTTTACACTCACCATTTTGAAACTTTTTCTGCAATATTTAAAAATTAAATTTTTTTTAGCCATGCTTCTTGTATGTAATGTTGTTTCTTTGAAAAAGGTATTACCTTTTGAAAGAAATGTTTTATGTTAAAATTGAACTTTCTTTTTTAAAGATTTTGGAATGCTTAAAAGAAAAGCGTGATGACAATGGAATGGAAAGAACATGTCGGAAGATTATTCTTAAAAGGATGGTTGAACAACACTCTGATTATAGGTTGAATCCAAGATTGAAGCAAGCTTGTATTAGAGATATCCCTAAATTTTGTTCCTCTGTTATTGCTGAAAATAAAGAGGCAACAGAATTTGAAGGAAAGGTAAAATGTTCATTCATTACACCAGATATTTAAGCAAAGGAAAAATATTTTTGCAATATGACTTCCTTCTCCCACAGGTCGTAAACAGCAAAGTACAGAAATAAAAATGCTTAATGACTTGGTTGAGTAGGGATTTCTTTTATACCAGTCATACAACATTTGCGAGGCATGGTTTACAGATCTATTGGTGGTGGTTGTTGTTTCTTATAATAGATGGTGTAGCTTAGCTTCACTATCTCCATAAAAAATAAAAAAAAAATTGCAAAAAAATCCAAAAATAAAATAGGATTTCCTAAACCTCTGGGTCAATAGTAAAATTCAAGCAATTGAGAATATGACTGGGGAATTCCTGATCTGCCTTGCATCAATGACACTCTGGAAAGACTCTTCATTGTGCATTTAATTCTATCCTTTTAATAGAGGAGAGTTTGGCAAAAGTTAGACAAGTGTTACCCTGCAAGGTTTCAGCAACAGCAGACTTGGCCAAACTATCAGCTATCTTGTTACCATTCAATCCAATATGAGAAGAGACCCATTGAAAATATATAGAGCAGGGGTGCTCAACCTTTTTCTACTGGGCCGCATACATGTCAGCCATTTCATAGGGGCCGCAAAGTGAGTTTAATTGGGTGGGTGGAGGGGGAGGGTTAATGCCTTAAGACCAAGATAACATTGGAAAATTGATCAAAATATTATAATTTCTGTTTTTCTTTTTTTAATTATTTTTTTAATAATTTTTTTTTGTCACTAACTCTATATTGAACGAAAATTTAAGAAACACTTCTTCACAATTTTTGCATCAGTAAATGGTTTCATATGATTACCAATAATATAATAAACTTCTTAGCATGTCTTTGTTGCTACTGTGACATTACCACTGACAAAACACTTTGTTGCTGTTGCAAAGAATATTCAATAAAGCCTATTTATATATCACCTCCTGAAGGAGGAAAAGTGCCATTGAATGATTCCTGTTTTTTGGTATTTTTTAAAGCGCAAGTATTGATCCAAACATTTGATCAACCTCCAAATCATTCAAATATTTTTCGCTTGCAAGGGATGAAAGATTGTTAAAAATAGTTCTACCCATTAGTTCTGTTGTCTGTTATCACTAACTGTAACCATTACAAATAGAAAAAGTATCTATTCACAGGGTCATACCACATTGACAGCAATAAAAGCAAAATTGATAAATCTGATTTCTTGTCAAAGAATTTCCCACCTAATTTTTAATACATTGTCTTTTATAAAAGAATTTCTCAGCTCAAAATGGGTCATGACCATACCCCTTAAAAAGGCTTGGTTGGCCGCATGTGGTCCACGTGCTGCAGGTTGAGTATCACTGATATAGAGTATCTAGAAGAAAGTTGAACCACTAGATCCAGATTTATTGATGTTTAGTCTAAATTACCCTGTCCCAATGTGATAACTAATGAATGCTGGCTCTTCATCAAGACCTGTCACCACCTAAATGGTGACTCAGAAAATAAATACTAGGTAGCATCACCAACCTAGCACTATTTATTGAGTATGCATTCATTGGAGAGTCTTAACGAAGACATTTCTAATGAATCATGATTAGTGATGCAAACGCCTACAGTGCATGTGTCAACCAGACTCACAATCTCTACAAGAGACTGCCTATAATATTCTGATGTAATGAAAAATGTTCCAAATGACGCTCAAACCAACATGAACATGTATCAGTTGCAATAATGGCTAGAAATCGAATTTCTCAGTATCATTTAGAAAGCCCATCAACAGCAAAAAGACTGTCTACTTTAGGAAGTGAGTATGTGGGGACCTTTTCTGCGGATCAGAAACAGCAAAGTGCTGGTATAAAATCAGTTAACTTGAGTAGGGATTTCTTTTCCTTTCACTCATCAAATGCATATGCAAGATGTTTTCTAAACTATGAAATATATAATTTAAAGGGATGTTTGAATAATTGACCAAATGAGATGAAATTTAAATCAAATAGCATTCCTAATTAATAAGAGTTTAAAATTGTAAACTTATTATTTTTATTTATTTTTTGTTAAATCGGAAATTTTTTTTTCTTTCATTAATTTAATAAAACCTTCGGTTGGAGCCCAAAACTGAAAGGAAATTCTTCATAATTTTAAGTAAATTAAATAAAAAAAATGTTTTTATAAATACTTGTAAAACCTTTAATGCTCAGTTTGTAATATCAACCTTTTTTCATCTTCTACTAATTTTCATTTGACAGCTTTTGATATAATTTACTTTATAAAAAATTACATTGCTTATGAGAAGTACTTAATAACAAGTACACAGCTTGAGTGATTGGCCTTAAATAAAAAAATATCAATTAGTTTTTACTAGCATATTCATACTTTTGTAAGTTGGATTCTAGAATCTAATGTAGTGTGTGTAATGAATTTCAAAACTGGTCCATGACAAAAAAAGTCTTTATTTCATTCGTAATTTTTAGTATGAGCAAATTGAAAGAACTTAATTCTTTTTTTAATACAGTGTGCTGTAATGTGTAATTAAAATTTTTGGAATATTTTTTTCCTTTTGTTCAGTATTATTTTTCCCCCTAACAACACTTTTAAATGCTTTATTTTTTCATTTGATTGTATTGATTTTTATACTAAAGTGCATTTCTGCTGAGCTGAAATTTTTGTTGCACCTTTTTTAGGTTATTAATTGTTTAAAGCAACAATATCGCAAGAACAAGAAGCTTTCCAGATTATGTGAAAATGAAGTTGTACGTTTAATGCGAGATGTTGCCCAAGATTATAATTTAGATCCTCAACTAGTTCATGCTTGTGCATCAGAAGTATGTATATAATTAAATTGCTCCTTATTTGTGTAGTAGAATTTTAAGTACTACTGTTGTGAATTATGGACCAGGTGGTCTGAGTGGGTGGAGTGTAGTTGACACCACCCTCAGAACCCATGTGGTCTATCTCGATAGAAACCATATGTAACGGATTCTGTCTCAGTTGAATCTTGAACTTGGCTTCAGCATAACTAGATGTGCTGATGTTTTCTTGTAGTTCTTGGCTTCAGCGTTCCAGGTGCTGTTGTTTACTAGGATTTTTATCTTGAATATTAGAATTCTCTTTAGTTTCAGTCTAATTAATGTAATGATTTAATTTGTTAAAGATTGTTAAGTTTATTGTTGAAAGTTATTGTTACCAGTAAATCCAGGAAAGACAAATTCTAGGACTCCGGAATATTATTATTATTTTATAACACCACACACATGCATCAGTATGTTCACAACTACTATCATGACATATGTGTAATTGATTCTAGTATGCAATAATTCATTAATATTTTTAATACATATGTAACATTTATTGAGGAAGTAGCTAAAAGCTTCATTGGTATCTGAAGAAACCATAAGTTGTATCCAAGTCCTGAATTATTTATAATTTGTTTGATTCAAAAAATGAAATATTCAAAATAAATGGTCTTTTTAATTTGGAATTAAAATCTCAAAAAGAAATACTACCTTCATGTTAAACCTAGTGTAATGCCCTAGCCTTATCAGTTGAAGAAACTTAATTGATGTTTTAATGGTTTATTTACTCACAAAGATATAGGACTCTCACATACACCAAAAATTTACACTTCTTACATGTTTCAGGTATATACTGAATCTTCTGAGCTCATTGATAATTTTAGAGAGAAAAAAAAAATATGGACCAGGATAGTATCCAACACAACTGCCTCTGGCAGATGCAAAAACTTTCGCGCAAAGCTCTCGGGTAGAGCCCACAGTAGGGCTTGCAATCCTGTGTCATATTTTCAATCCCGGGATTACATTATCCAAATCCCGGGTCCTGGAATTAGGATTGGACTATTTTATTAAAAATACTTGCATATTAACATAGTTGAAAGTGCATAATAAAACTGAAAATATAATTAAAAATTGATTTAATATTATTTTAAAATAAAACAAATAAAAAATTAATTCATCATAAAAAAATATAATTAGTACCAAATTAAATTTTTAAAAAAAAAGCATTTCTTGTGTCATTTTTAATAAGCTTTTGGAAACACAGTTTGTCCAGCAGTTTCATCATTGAAACTGCTTCTGTTTTACGAATTGTCCTTCCGAAGAAAATGCACTTTCGGATTCTTTACTAGTAGGTATTATCTTCATTAAATAGGAGTATGTTTTTTTCAAGTAGTTACCACGTTTCCCTCCATTTTCAAAAAAAGAGACATTTCTTTTTGAATTTTTGATGACAGTGTCTCAAATCTAATAGACTCCATTGGTGCAAATACCTCCTTGATAAGTTTATTTAGTTCTTTTGCTACACTTAATGGTTTTTATATGCTTAAATTGATCCAGTTATTGAATCAGAATGTGAATCAATTTCAAGTGTTACCTCATTTGAAATTAAAGATCCAGTTGCATGAGCTGTTAGTAATACAATGGGATTTGAAGTGTCTCAAGTCTTCCTAGCAAGTCTGCTATTAATTAAAGGCATTTAATTGAAGAAAGATCTGTGATAAAATTTATTTTTGATATGTTGCTTATATTATTGTGTAAGCATTGCAGTGAGCCACTTAGATCTGTGCGACATTCTTCCATACGAGAAATGAGAGTTGTGCATATATATATATATGTATATTTTACCTTTTCGCACACAAAAAAATCCTACGTACATATTTCATAAACAAAATATAAATTTTTGATTAATTAAATTCTTAGAAAATTTTTATGAGAAAAAAGTTTTTAAATATAATTTAGACAAAAATTAAATCCCGATATAAGTTATTTTAATCCTGGGATTTCGGGATTGGAAAAAACACCAGGATCCCGGGAACCCTACTAGATATCTTCCAAAAATTCTAAGTGCCTTCATCCAAGTTAGCTGATACCGGACATCCTGAGGGTGGGAGAAATGTCCACTTTCTGACCCCACTCGCGATGGGTAGAAAGTTACAAAAGAAAATAAGAGAAAACATATCAAATTTCACGGTTTAACATAGACACTCACCTCAAACCCTTCAAGGTTCAACACGTAAGAAAACTGACATTAAATGCATACAGTACAAAAAAAGTAAATAAGATATATTAAATGTAATACCAGATTCACAATACTTTGAAACAAATTTTCAAATTGTAATTTAGACAAAAAAAATTAAATCCCGGGATTAGTTATTTTAATCCCGGGACTGCAAACCCTACCCCACAGATTTCTCTTCGAGAGGCAATCACTGGTTGAAGCTTACCATATTCTGTTGTTGCAAGACAATCTCCGAAATCCAAATCTCCACACTAAGCTCGCTGACAAACAAACAACAACCTCTTTGGTTGAGAGGTAAACACTGACTGTCTGGCGTGGCACTTGCGCAAGCGCAGTACCTCGAATTAATCTGCATTTCTGAATGGGTCTAGAGTTCGTTACAGTAGTAAAACGTTCTATCTGTATTTGGCAAAGAGGGGGGGGGGGAGAAAAACCATTTTGGGGAATTTTAATATTTTTTGAAGAGATTTCTCTGTGTCACTTCTACTTTTTCCTAGTGTGATAGTAAATTTATTTGATGAAAGAATTGTCTTTAAAAAAGCAAATATTCTTTTAAAAAATAAATGGAAGTGATAGTAATTGGGTAGTTGTGGCTTTAGGGCAGTGCTCCCCAACTTTTTATCACTATGGACCAGTCAACATTTCACAATTTTACTATGGCTTGCAGTGGAATGACGTTGATTGCTTATATTTTAGATTCTTTTAATTTAGTAATTTGAATTTAATTGTAATTAAATATGCTTCCAGAATAAAATACAGTTACACCAAAAAATATTAGTAGATCTGAAGAAATTCATATTCACACATTAATGTTAAATGGCCAGTATTTCTGGCAGATTTAATGGTTTTTAAATTAATATTTCTAACCATTATCATAAGTTTTAATTCTTATATAAATTTGTAGAAAATAAATTTTTGTCTCTATAGGTTCAACAAAAATGTGCTGATGAACCAAATATTGAAGAATGTTTGAAAATAAAGTTTCAGAAGAAAGAATTAGAAAATGGGGAATGTCGAAGGGTGAGCTTTATTTGATTGTAGAGTATAAAATTTTATATAATTATATGATTTGTTTACAGAGATAATCGAAAACGTTTTGTTAAGTGGTGTTTATTTTTATAGGAAGTTGCCCGATTGATATTTGAAGGAAAAGCTGATATTCAGTCTGATCCTTTACTGTACAGAATTTGTGTTACTGATATTAAACATTTCTGTAGTGATATTCCTGCTGGTCATGGAAGACGTAAGTGAACTATCATTTTAGAATTATTTAATTCTAAACTCATAATGTATTTTGAAAATTTATTACAAATTGTGTAATAAAATATTTAATCTTTCATAAATATATTTAAAAAAAAAGGATTTTGAATAACATATTTTTTTGGTTTTAAAAAAATGAAGTTTTAGAGTAATCTCTAGAAAATAAAGGTAACAATTTATGAAGTACCTTGTGTTAAATGAATCCAAAAAAAAAAAAAAAAAAAATAGTAATTTGTTTGAAATTATCAGAAATTCAGACTTAGTTTAAAATTTAAGACTGATTTAATTTTATTCATATTTTCTTGTTTTTTTTTAATGTTTTTTTTTCCAAATATTACATTTCATGCTGAATGATTTAAAATGATTGATATTAACTAAAACTAGTGATACTAAATATTTTGATGCTAGAGTTTTAGTCTTTTGATGGGTTTCATTTAATTCACAACCATAGTTTTCTTATTTTTATTTTTGTACTAATTTTTTTTTAAATTTAAAAATTTATAATGCTTTATGTTAGTTATCAAATTGATTTTAAGGAAATACTTTTAAGCAGCTATATGAAGGTTCTTAAAAATTTTACTCCTGTAAAGTTTTCAAATTATGAAAGCTGTTAAATTTGCTACACTCATTAATTTTATTATTTTTTTTTAAAAAAATTATTCATTGCTATTTAAAAGATTACAGAAGGAATCTTAACGAAATATTTTTAATCAAACTGATTTTTATTCTGTTAACTTTTATTAATATACAAACTAAGCTAAACTCTGTGGTGCAACAACCCATGACAGCCAAGGCTTACTGTGCCCATTTCAGTTTATGGGACCTTGGGCGCTGAGGTGCATGTGCAGATGTTTCGGTCAGGTGGTCAGTCTGATGCGAAACCCCAGTGTTTAGTTCCCAAGCAAGCTTGGTACTCATTTATCAACCCACTGAAAGAATGAAAGGTTGTGTCAACCTTGCCCAGACTGGGATTTGATCCTCGGACCTGTGGTGTGGAAGTGTGGTACGCTACCACTCAACTACTGGCCTTATTTATTTATAAAAATTCTTATTTCATAAATTTAACATTCATTCTGTTGGTTAAAAGACTCAAATCATTTAAAAGATCTACTTTTTTTTATGTATCCCATTTTGAAGTACTTCATAAAAAATAGACTACTTATACTTAAAAATGTTTAGAAATTGTAATATTTTTATTTATCTTGATATTCTCTTTTTAAAATTCAACAGAATTGTCTTGCCTTTTAACTATTTTGGAGGGAGACACACCAACAGCATCTTTATCAGAAGAATGCAGAACTATGCTGGCAAAGCGTGTAGAGATGTTTGAATATGCTGCACAAGTAAAGAACATTTATATTTTGCAATTTATAAAATTCCATTAACGGAATTATTAACCTTCATACATATAAAATCAAAAGAATCTTTAATGAATTTTATTTTAAGCAAAAGAACCCTATTCTCACTAAAACATGCAAAAGTACAAGATCTGTCACCAATAGCCCATGTGTTGTTTCAAAGTGCTACTCTGATAAAACAATCTCATTTTAGTTAACTAACCAAAGTATTATATAATTATCTAATAATATATATATATATATATATATTCTGATAGAATTCAAGAATATATTTGTTACTTAGAATTAAACTGTTGTAGTTTATATAGCATCTATTAATGATACATGTAATAAATTTGAAAAGTATGTAAAATATAATTGCATTAATCTTAATACTATGCATATTTAAGCAACCTATCAAATACCATTCATTTGATAATTATTATAATAATTAATTATTGACTATATACTAATAATAATTAATTATTGACAAATATGTGAAAATTTACTTTAAATATAGATGCAGTATAAGTATAAATGTTTACTGTATGCTGAAATATTATGACAGTGAATTGTGGATTTATGGATTGCAAAATCAATATTATTTTGTATGTAAATTGAAAACAAAAATTCGAAGTAGATTATTTTCATTACTTGAACAAACTAATCAGGATAAAATTTTATGCTATGTCTACAAATTAATTTTATTTTCTTTACAGCTTTAGTAAATAATCAGAATCATATCAGTAGAAGTCCTTTAAATTCTGGTTGTATCATACAGTAGGCTTAAAAATGTAATGTAATTAATATGTAATGATAACAATGTAATTGATAACAATGATGTGCTTTTGATATATTATTCAGTAAACATTTTAACAAGTAATATAAAAAAAGATTTTGAGTCAATTCCTACTTTGAATGGATGTATAGAAAGTATTTTATTAACAATTGAAAATTTGAACAAGATATATATGCATATATATATAGGGAGAGAGTAAACTAATAATAGGAATTGGAAAAAGAGCTTGATTCGTCTGCATTGTTGTGACAATGCACACCCGGTTAGGCTAGTTTGGCTGAAAAACCGGTTTTCAACGCCAGCTTTTGTCATTGTTTTAAAAGTTACATGGTTACAACAATGGAGATGAATCTAAGTTGGTGTTGAAAATTGGTAATTAATGAGTTAATATTTAAAAAAACTGTATTAACATCAAATGTCATCCACTACAAGTTTTAAAGATTTAGTTGAACTTGAATGGATGAATAGAAAGAATTTTATTAATGATTGAAAATTTGAACAATTTATATAAATATATATATATAGGGAGAGAGAGTGAGCTAAGAGTAGGAATTGAATAAAAAGCAAACATGCTTAAAATAATCGAATATCATTTTGTACTATATGTAGTTTACGTTTAACTGTTTTGTTTTTCATTATTTTTTCAACAAGTATTTTTTCACTAATTTTTTATTGAACTGGCTGTTGAAAAAATTCAAAAGGAAAATGGAATTCTGCTATCCAATAACAAAGTTAATAAACTTATTTTGTGCAACTGTATTTTTCATAGAATTTCATGGGGGGGGGGGAATATTAGGAATAATTGTTAGAATAAAAATAGAGAACTGGTTCTGTGATAATCACAAATCTCACATTCATAATAGCCATTTGCAAGAATATTTGATGTTAGGAATAGAAATATTTTTTTTAAATTTCCAATGGCCAGAATTACAAAAGACCACTACACCACAAGAGGGTAGGAATAAAAACAGACAAAATTAACTAAGTAGGAAATAAAAAAATGTAGCAATAAAAGTTTATGAACCCAATAGGTCCCTAGCTTGCCAATAAAGATCGCTCAAAGAGGAGCTCTTTAGTGCTGGGCAGTGGCGAATGTGGTCAGCATCTATGTCCCCCCAAATACCACAGAGAGTGCAGAAAAGGGCCTGTGTGCAACTTGAATTCGATGAAGATGTTTTAGAAGACAATCGTGTCCAGTAGCCAGACGAAACTCAGCAACTGCTTTACATCTTGGCCACGTGGGAAGATCTTTAAGATTACTCCACCAGATCTTATTGGAATTTCTCTCTGCATATTGTATTGAAGTGAGATCTTACATCTTTTTTATAAACAATACACTTGGCACTGCTAAAAGGGACAACTTTCCTTGTTGTCTGTTAGATGGAAGCTCCTTTTTTTGCTAGGTAGTCCGCAAACTCATTACCATTTACACCACAGTGTTCAGGAATCCACTGCAAAACAGTTTGCTTAGAGTAATTCGACAGACTCTTCAGCAGTTTTTTACAGTCAAGAATGTTAGAGGAGGCAGAAGTAGAATTTGAGTTCACAGCAAAAATCGCTGCTTTTGAACCACAGAAGACAACAGCCCTAGCAAAGCTACTCAGATGACAATGCAACTGTGCAACGGCTACTTTAATGGTAGCAACCTCACCATCAAAAGTGGTTGTGAATTTTCCAGCTGTTAAATAAAAGGAGAAAAGATGGCAATACACCCTTGCTCCTGCGCTTTCAGAGTCCTTCAGAAGGCTTCCATCAGTATAGATATGCACCCAGTCAGGTTCAGGATACATGGTATCTATCATTTCCAGGGCAAGTGACCTTAAAATTGCAGTATTTTGCTCTTTTTTGGAAACCGTCTGGGTAAGCTCTGTATGGATTCGAAAACCTTTATCAACAGTTGTGTTCAAAGAAGATACCTGAGGTTTGGGGATGATATCCATATCAAGCGGTTCCTTTAGTCTGCACAAAACCATGTTGGGTATTTAAATGCCTCCCTGAATCCAAGTGGAGAGGCCGTTGGGTAGTTGTATTAATTTTTCCCATAGTAACAAAGCTCTCTTGAAAAATATTATTCAAGGGTTTATTTTCTGTTATTGTGAGCATTGCATTGATTGGATTTGTTTTTACAGCCCCCCCCCCCCGTGATGATCCGTAGTACCGGATTTTGGCTAGTTCCTATAATGCCTTCTAGAGGAAAAGGAATATTGTCACTGTCAAACGAATATCTGCTATGTACAAAATATATAACTTTGAGATATTTTTATGTGACAATATTCTGGCTGATGCACGTTGACTATTTTTTTTAGCAATCACAATTTGTCATACAATATGTGGCCACGGTAGCCAAGTGGTCTAGGCATCGGATCATGGCTAGCGTTTCATGAGTTCGATCCCAGTACCACTGAAGACCCGCCATGTAGGGAAGCGATGCACATTAAATCTGTCAAGAGCTCAAATGTCCTCCCGTTGGTGTGGTGCAGTAGTTAGGAGAGGGGGTTGCCAGCTCAGGTGTCGTCTGCGTCACTTGACCATGGTTCAAAATTACGCAGACCGTCCCCAAAAGTCCTTGTGTAGCTGAACAGTGGGACGTTAATATTCACTCACTCACTCGTCATACAATATTTAGTCACTTAAGTCTTTTTGCATGAAAATTTGGTTAGTAAACTAGACAAAATCTTCAAAAAGTGCACATAGCAGGTATTGGTTTGACAACAACAATATATATTTTTAGACATGCAGAATAACTTTTTTTTTATCAACTCAATACATGATAGGATATTAAACTCAATTTAACATGTGATATTAAATAAATAAGGGAAAATAAAAATGTGTGTCATTTTTAAAGTAATGTATATATATATGAAAATAAGCTTAATTTGCATCAATCAGATGGAAATGATGTATAATTTCTTAATTTGCAAAGAGAAAATGTAATATGATTGATTTTATTATAATTTAAGGTTCAATAATAGTAGTATTGTGAGTTGTGTGATTTTTAGTTTTAATTCTTCCAAAGACTGCTTGTGGGGAATATGAAGAGGTTTTACATTTGAAATTCAATTTTTTACATAATGTTTTATAGACCAGGCATTGGCAACCTATGGCGTGTGTCCCAGATTTGGTGCATGATACAATTTTCAGTGGCACTTTATCACTCTACAAAATTATCAGATAAAGCTAAATCACTGTCTCTTTTTATTGCACCTCATGAATTTTTTCTTTTCTATTCAGTTCGTCATGCTGGCACACAAATATTGTAAATTTAAGTAGTAGTGCAATATTATTTTTATATTTTAACTATATTGAAAGAATACTTATGTTTTTGTCTTTATTTCTTATTTGAATAAATACATTTAAAATATACATAGTACAAAACATGTATACTTCTTTTTTTTGTGTGTGGGGAAGGAATTGTTATATTGTTGCTTATTTTAATTTTTATATATATTTTTAAATAATGTATGCTTAGTATATAATAAAACTCTAATTCTATATTCTTAATCTCTTTTCTGTAACTTTGTATATATTAGCATAGGAATCACAGTGTTTCAAATATTTCCGACTATGCAACATCCTAAATCACACCGGTAAATTTGTTTGGCACATCTCAGGTACTAGGTTGCCAACTGAAATACTATATTTATTGGTGCCATTTACATCTTACTCTATAAAAAATATCAAGTTCACACAATATCCTCTGTATAATTCTAAAGCAATGCTAGATAAAAAAAGCAAAGTTTAACTTTTTTCTCCCTTTATACAGGTAGCTCCTGCTGAAACTGTAGAAGAATTAATTCGCCAAGTCGCAAACTCACCTTCAAGAAATTATTTCATCGTTGTTATTCTAGGCTGTTTAACTGGCATTTTCATTGGTGGTCTCTTTTGTGGAAGAGTAACAAAGAGAGTGCCCATATCCATGAAAAATAAGTGAATTATATAAATTAGCATTTTTTTAAAAAAACAAAACACCTTTTCAAAACAGTACTGTACAGCGTATTATTGTGTGAAAGTCCTAGTAAAGATTATATGTATTTGTTTTCAATTTTTATTTTTGGATGAAATATAATTACGTCAACAAAACAGCTTTCTTCGTGAAAAAAAGTGCAACCAAACCATTGAACTGCCATGAAAGAATTTTGTAAATACATTAACACATATATATGTATATATATTGGAAAGAATGTATGTTTTTGTGCTTGTGCAATGAGTTTCTGAATAATGTTAGAAAATTAATATTCTTTTAAATTTGTGCTCTATTACCAAAGAGGTGTATTTTTCTCATAAACGCTCTTTAGTTGTCATTTTTGTATATTCTAGTAATTTTATTCTTCAAAATATTGATCTCTTTTGGGTAGCAATTTTGCCTTAAATGGACTAATGGAATTAATAAATTCTTAAAAATAATTTGGCAAACTAGATAGATATGATTATAGCATAATTTATTCAGATAACAATTTATAGTATTTTGTATTAGTTATATCATGAATTCATAATCATTATACTTGTATTAATTTGAATGTTTTTTCTTCATTATATACTGTGTAGGAATAAATCATTTTCAGGAAAGACTTGATGCTTCTTATTAAAGAAGAAAAATTTATGTGGGATTATTTTAACTACCATACAAAATAAAAAAAATATATTAATGAAATAAAGTTACGAGAGTTAAAATGTTTCCAATGTTGCTTAAATCATTCTCTGTTCCTTAGTACTATTTTCCTGTAGAAATATTTTATATTCTCATAAAGTAATTTTTTTTCACCTTTTGTATAACTGTCTAAAATTTCTTCTTATATTGTAAAATATTCATTAATGAATAGATATTTATATGTATTTTTTTATGACCTTGTAATTGCTTAAAATTTTTTTTGCTCCTTCGAATCTGGCAAATATGAATATTCCCCGTCATCTTTAATGTAAATAGTTATGCAATTAATGCACAAAAGAAAAATGAAGATTATTAAATAATGCAGGAAGAAATTATGGATTTTAAAGCAATGTCAATACTTCTTAAATGAAAATATTTGATATCACATCCAATTTTACAATTCCGTGTTCATTATTTTTGCTTTGTCCAAATGTTTGGCATTTGTAGAGCATCAAGATTCTAAATTTGGAGACATTAACAAGTTCTACTTAATTGAAACATTCTTCATTTATTAAATGTATTTAACTTGTTAGTTATATTGAGATTCATAATATGCATTTTATAAGGTTTGTCATGAATTGAATATTATTATATGCAGAGCTCTTTTTCTGTGGAAATACACTGGAACATTAATCTGTAATTTGAATTAAAGTTCCATAAATGAGAAAAAATGGATTAATATCAGAATAATTATTAGAGACTGATTTGCATGGACTGTGAGGGAAAATAAAATTTTATCCTTATTGGTCTTTTTTTTTCTTTGCAATGTCTCATATATATAATGAAATGATACTATTTTGTAGTCTTTTCTTAATAATTTGCAACTAGTTTCAAATTGTTATGGACCTCCAAGTTGAAATATTTTGCCATGCATAGTGGAATTTATATTTGAAGGTTATTTGGTTGTGTTCTCAATTCTGTTAAAAGTATTCATTATATGCTTATATATTTATTTAAAATTATTCCTGTATATTTACCAAAATCAAGCTCTGCTTATTTATAATCTTATTTTAAATCTGTTCATTGAATATCTAATTAAAATGTCAACAAAACAACTAAAAAAAAACATTTTCTTTTTCTCCAATTTTCAAAAACATGGAGAAATGTCTCTCTAGATTGTTCTTTATCCTTTTTCTATATATTTAATGTATATGAAGGTGATATTTTTAATTAATATGCTTAATATGTGATACATTGTAATAGTTTTTTAATCTTAAAACATTTTTTTCAATTTTAGTCTATTGCTTATTTCAGTGCTTCTTTGTAATATTTCTTCTGCTTTTTAAGGTTCAATTTTTCAAAACTCTACTATAACAAAATATTTAAACGTTTTTGACTGTCTAAAAAAAATTTGAAAAGTAAATATGGGAGTTTCCATTTCATTCTTATTTTTATTCAAATGCACTTTTCATAGCAGGAATACTCAAACGTCAATCAAGATTTGTTACTTTGAATATATAATTTTCTTTACATAATTATTCATTGATCTCTCTCTCCTTTAAAAAAAAATAAAAGATGAGGTCTTAAAGTATGAGTAGAATTTGACATGAATTTTCTTTTTTGCCATATATCATTTTTGATATGGTGTATTAATGAAAATGTACATTATTTAATTTTAGTTGAAATTCAGTTGATTTCTGATAATTCATAGAAAGTTTATCTTCGTGTAGTTAATGAAACTCAAATCCTGCTTTTGCAATTAAAAGATTACTTACTAAGTAACAATCATTGGTCACAATTTTAAGTCATAGGAAGTAAGAATGTGTTGTTAATTGATTAAAAATAAAGTTGACTTCATTTGTTATGCAGTGGATAAAAATGAAGAATAGCTTAAACTTAATTTTTCTCTACTTACTTGTTTATGGCTAGATTTCTTATAAAAGACATATTTATAAAGTTAAAATATTTTTGTCGGTTTTTGTAATGATTCTTATTTATATTTTATGAGCAATGTTTTATAATTTTAAAGAATGTTTAGTTATATCAATTATTTGTATCATTTAAATGTAAAAAAAAAAAAAAATTATGATGCATTTTTTTAAAAAGTTCTATACACAGAATCTTATATACAGTTAAGATTTTTTTAAATGTCTGAATATAGGTGTACTCTTCCATTGATATTTGTTCAATGCATTAATAATTGTATATTTTATTTTATACTTTTTGCTTTAAAATAAGAATTTGGCACTTTCTATTTTTTTCCCTCTTAAGGCATTATTTCTCGTTATTTTTTTGTAAATGAGTACTAATACACTGTAACTCTGTATTGCATACACTGTAAATATAAAATTTACTTGCATGTGTCTGTTTATGTTAAAACGTTTTCTGACAATTATCAATTTTACAAGACTTTTAGAAAGGGAAAATTTGTTAAGTTTTTAAAAAGTTGTATATTAATTCAATTTTTCCCTTCATTTATTTAATTGTAAATTAAAATAAAGTTTAAATATTTAATCTAATTCTTTTTTATCATTTACCATTTCATGTATCATAACTGCTGATTTTCCAACATTTTTTTATACATATATATTCCTTTTTTAATATATTTATATGGATTTTTAAACTTGCATTTGCATTACTATAACATGATACTTGTGTTCATTAAGATCAGATAGAACATTTGTATTCAAAAAGATCTTACAGTATTATCTACAGTGTGTAAGTTATTGGATTAAAAATAAATTTGTTATGGAAATAAGTTTTTATTTATATTGATTTTCATAGTTTATTTTGAATTTTGTTCCATTATAAATGTGTAATTATGATAATTTAATGTTTTAAACTCTGTTTTTAGCAGAGATAGAACCTAATTATGAAATTTATATTGTTTTTTTTTTATCAAATGTAGTAATGCTGAATATATATATGGTAAAATTCAGTCATAAGGCTTTTTTTTTCTTCTGGGATTTAAATTACATACAATGATTGGTTTTAAAATATTTTTTTTTTAAATTATGAATTCCATTGCTTTTATAACTGTCTCAATCTGTTCTTGATTATAAAATTTTATTAATTAATGTTAGATTTATTAATTGTGTGCTTGCCTTTAAAAACAAAACATTTTTTTTATGGGAAATTATTTTGAGGCATTTAATTGCATAATCATAAATCAATTGGTGTTCGACTAATACCATAACTTTTATTTTATAATAATCTTTAGTATCTAGTTCTATTTTTTGAAATATTTCAAACCCAGTTGCTTATTCTCAAATTTACAAATTTCTGCTGATGTAACGTTTATTTAGTTTAACATTTTTCTTATTGTTGCCATTTAAATGAATTTGTTTTAGTAAGCTTATTAAAATTGTAGATTTGAAGACTATATGATCTCTGTTGTAAAATAAGTTATTAGAGCAAAAGAACAAATTGATTTAAGCATTAAAATAATCAGGTATATTTTATAAAATTTGTTACAACTATCTTCATTTGCATTTTAAATGAATACATGTAAGATTTTAAAGCAATTTTCATTATTACATTCTTGTATTGTTCACCACATTTAGCAATAAGATATTAATTGTTGAATATTGCATTTCTCTACTTTTATATGAAAGCAAATAACTTTTTAAAATCTATCATGCTATAATTTTTTTTTTATAGAACGAACTTCCAAAGCAAGGCTTATACAAATTGCATTGTTTTTAATCTCCATATTTACTTTGAAAGAATTTACTAGATTAGTATTTACATGTAAAATAATGAAATTCACACTGAATTCTTAAACGATAATTTAAGATAAATTTTGTTTCACATATGTATTTAGAACTGTCATTCTTTATTACATTATTTTAAGTTTTTGTTTTACAAATGTTTATAAAAATTGCATACAATTTATTTAGTACAAAGCATTTAAATATTGCACAATGCTTGTTATGGTTGAAAATTAAATTTCTTTAACGTGTAATTTATATTGTAAAGATGTCATTTGATTAAACATTGAATAATGTGTTATAAACATGGTTATCTTTTAAATTCTCATTTTCAGGTTACTACACACAGTATAGTTTTGTAGTTAATCAAATAATTGAGTTTATTATTACGAATCAAATTTTTAACTTTTAAAAATTCAGTAATAGTGTCACTATATGTATCTGTGATATTTGTATTGTTTTTATTGTGTAATAAGTCTGGATTGATGTTATTTCTGATAGGGGGTATTGAATTATTTAAATCTAGTTTGATATGTTTTCACTTTTATTGGCATTAATACACATAGTTTGGAGGTTTAATTTTTAAAACTCTTTAGTAGTGTAATTTTTTGAATTGAAATATGTCATTCACATACCAGGTTATTTCATTTGCACTTATGTGCATCAAAATTATTTGGTGTCTTAATTAGCTGAGATTTTGGCTATATATAATTATTTTAACCATGTATTTTGTATCATTTGTAATTATTGTGTTTCTAAGATATTTATTTTATATTTTTATTCCTGTCTTGCACCAAGCATCTCCTCCTTTAATTCTAGTTTAAACACCTTTTATTACTAAATAAAGAAGTTAAATAAAATATTTATGCAAAATTATGTTATTGCTTGGTTTTGAATCTTTTTTGTCACTATCTTTGTAGATGTAGCTGGAATAATACCATATCAATAATTGTCTTCCAATAGTTGTTATGGTGCTGACATAGTTTTGTCTCCAATTTGATGTACTTTTCATATTTAGTGTATTCAACTTCCGTTCTCTAAATAGTTTGAGTTATAATTAATTTTTTTAAAAAAATGATTAATTTAAAATTTGAGTCAACAAAGGGCTAGAAGAAAATTCTATTATGTATGGTTCTGAATTTTTTTTTTTTCCATTTCTAATCAATCTAATAAAAGTTTTAATATTTTTTGCTAAATTCTCAGTTAATGTAGACACTTAATGTATTAAAAAACTGAAAACTGAAGCATGTGTGTTATAGTCATTTTTTCGTGTCCATAATAAATGCTACAGTCTTATCGCTTTTGTCTTTTTAAATTTTAAACTCAAATTTGCTGCACATCCACGTAATTCTAAATAATTTTTTTTATTGGAATCTCTTTTTATTTTTGCTTTATATTGTACAAAATGTATAAAACTGTATGTGACAAAGGTTTGCTATGTGTTATGATACAGTATTTGTGTCATTTGTATTTGTAATAATAAAATTGAATTATGTTTCACTTTATAGATGTATATTGTTTAATGTAGTTCAAATGAAAGTCCTATTTCACAATTTTTATGTTATTTTTCATCTCATTACATTTTATATACTTGTATTTTGAACATTGATCCTATGATCAACAGTTTGAATACTTTCAAATGTTTCCATAAAAATTACCAATGACATGACGAATTAAGAAAGATGTTTGACCCTGCCATTAACTGTTCCATTATTAAATGATAAAATAGGGGGGGGGGTATATTTGAGACAAAAATTTGTATGGTCCATAGATATTTTCAGAGAACAATCCTTCCTTTCTATATATTCAATCTATGAATTTCAAATAATTCTGGTTTACTGCGACAAAATGGAACATAAACTGGAAAAGAAACTTAAATATAAACCTGTATATGTTAACTCAAGGATATATATGCTGTACAGGATAGCTATTATAATCTTGTGGATACTTTGTAACCAGTGTTTTTTTTAGTGAATTTATAGATTAAGGATACTTGAAACTAAAATTTTATTATAGTTGTATACTCATATAAGAAAACAATTTCTTCCGCAAATTTCTACTTTAACATGCTAAATGTTAGTTCATGTTCTAAAATTTAATTCGAAAATAGCTGTCAAATTTATTATAAAAATACTTGAAAGGTATCAGCTTGATTCCAAAGGATTTTTTTAAAATACATATAATATTACTATGAGAAACACAAATGAGAAATGGAACTAGTCTTATAAAATATAACCCATTTTTAAATCTTCCTAACAACATTCTGAAGAAAACTTGTCACTTTATCTTATTGAGTACGGAAAGGAATTTGAATTTTTACTTCTTCATTTAATGTTTTTAGTTGTCTACTTTATCCATCTCAAAGGTCCTCAAAAGCAAAGTTGAAGAATCTTGAAACCGTGGTCAAATGATGGTACCTGACCCATGTTCACGCTACTCCAATGTAAAGACTTTACACCAGTGTAGTACCCTAGCTTTTTTAATTGCATGGTCTTGGAATGAAAATGAAGTACATTATTATATAAAAACACAGGGTGTCCCCGAATGCCGTGTACAAACTTGGAGGTGAGGTTAAAAACATCATGAAGCGCCATAATTATATTGGATAGGTGGCGCTGTTCGCAAGGCCCATAAGTGTGGTTTCCTTATTTCAGACATGGACAGTGGAATCGTTATACGAACAACGAGTTGGCGGATATCCTTTTCATCTATGGCCTAGTCAACAGATATGGACTTGATGCTGTTCATTTGTTTGGGGAAAGATATCCAAAGAGGCGACAATCGAATCCTCAAACTTTCACCCTAATGCATCAGGACCTGTTGGAACATGAATCTTTCAGATTCATGATTAAAGGTACTGGGCGGCCGCGAACAGCACAAACGCTCATATTTGAAGAGGGTATGTTGCATGCTGTGGACCGAAATCCGTTACCAATGTACTGGAGCTATCCGTTGCAACCTGAAGATCTCGAACAACTGTCCATTGTGTACCGTAGGGCGAAGCCTTACGTTCGTTTTTGCCATACTTTTTATTGTTTTTTTATGTGTGTGTGTGTTTAATAAAGCGTTTTATACTACATTTTGTGTTGTGGCCTTACTGTCTTTGTGTCTCTATCTCGTTTGGGTTACGTTTCCGCCCATTGTTTCAATGTAATTATGGCTCCTCAGGATGTTCTCTACATCCCCTCCAAGTTTGTACACGGCATTCGGGGACACCCTGTATATAATAACTCTATGTTCACGTAACCCCAAGTTTTACTCTTCATACCTCCTGGTGTTCACATGCCCTACTTTTCTACACAAAGGGTTTGTGGAATCATGATTTCAGTACATGCTACTTGACTGACCAGCAACCATGACCATTCGGTTACCATCCAAGTCACTTGGCTTGATAATTATGAGATTCGTCGTCATTTAACTTTAGAATAAGGATAGTACATAAATAGAACTACTCTATACGACTCGAAACTACTGAGTGGGTGCTGTTTGTGAAATTCGATTCGATACCGGATTTTTCATGTTGTCTCATCTCAGATTCATGATAAAAATATAATGAGGTTTGAAGTAACATTCCATCGTATTGCTTTTTTTACATTATTACTTAAATTTTAAAGATGGAACGCGACTTCGTATCAAGTATACTTGCTTACTGCTCATCGTCACGTGACCATAGTGTGAAAATTTAGAGAAATGAGAATCTAGTTCTCATGATATCGTTATATTGCTGACTTGATTTGGAATAATGGAATGCATTACCTATATCTTGTATAACTAGCACGACAGTTATCTAAATAATTCGCCTTTGAATTAAAACACAATATTGCTGAACTGACTGAATTATCATCATTTGATTTGGTATTACTGCATAGTAATTCTTTTAAAATTCCTTGTAATTCTCAACGAATAAGAATAATGGTGATCTGCGATTCTAATAAAAAAAAGCTACAGAAAAATCTCTCTCGGTCTTTTCCTAAAATTAGATTGTCGTTTCCATCAGTGATTTAACTGCTTTTTGTTACAATTCAAGTAGAGTTATCACTGTAAAAAAAATCTGAAATGTGTGCTGATAAGAGTATGTAATATATAAAGCAAAAAGTTTGTCTTTGTTTCATGCATGGTTTCACCAGCAATGAATTTTGATTTCAAAAAAGTTATAATATAACATGTATATATCGATAGACATTTTTGAAATTTATTTTTATTTATAGTTTGGTCTGATTGTTTCCATAATTTATACGTGCTATCAGGAATTCGAAAATTGACTGAGAATAGGGTTAAATTATATTCGAAATTTTAAGCCATTTTCAGGTGGTTAAATTATTTCTTAATTTGGCTTTATTTTAGGGTCAAACGATTTTGATATTTCAGTAAATTTTCATGTCTTGCATTATTTTATTCCTTTAATTATTTCTATTCTTTTACAAAATAACTACTTTGCATTAAATATGCGAAAGAACTAAACATGTTCTATAATAAACCAAATAACACATTCTTATTATTTTTGATGATAATGTAGGAACAAATTTGTAAAGAATTTTCCTCTGATTTTTTATGTTAAATATTTAATTCTTGTTATGTAAAAATTATATTTTTTAAAATCAAGAATGAGTTGCGATTCAAAGGAAAGATGCTTTGTAATGATAAATATTTTGATTATATATATATATTTTTATTTATATAGTTTCTTCTTTTTTATGAAAAAAAGAAAAACTGCTACAACTTTCTACATAAATATGTCAAATAATCATTTTTACAAAATTCTAAAACTATTAATTTTTGAAAGACGATTTTTTTTTTTTTTTTTTTTGTCTACGAGATTTAAATTATCAATTATTTGCTTCACTAGACTTAAATGGTAATGCGAGTATTTCTAACACAGAAATGCAATTTATAGTTTGCTATTTAACCGTTACAATCGTACTGTTATCCATAGTATAAACTTGTTCTAGAATCCTATGGATATTGTAACGAAGCACCGTTTAAATGTAACAATACTGCCATTCTCCGGGGAATCGGCGACATTCGAGAATTCTGCGGGGACAATGAAATTGATTGCGTCATCTATTGCAATTTCTCGTTCAGTGCATTTTGCTGTTCCAAGCAGATTCGCCACGTTGCTTTCATTTAACTTGGGAAGACATGTTTTGGAGAACTTGATTCTTGATTAAGCAGTTATTTACTTCGTTTTTTCCACGTCTTTTTTCCCTTACTTGATGTTTTTTATTTTGTTAATTTATTTTATGATTCTTTAAGGTCAAAGGTAATATTATTCGGAGAAGCTTAATTCGAACGAAAAATAACCTCTTAACCTGAAACATAACATAATTAACAACTAATTACACAGTAGGCAAAAAAAAGAATATCAATTACAAATGGTCGTAAGCACTTTATGGAAAAGATTTTGATACTTAATTTATATATATAAATGCCGTATTTTTTGTGGCAATTTGCTTCAAACTGATAACCATGATGCCTGACTATAGCTCTAGCTCGAATTTTCCATGGAAATAAGCAATTCTTAGTACTATCATGTCAGTTTTATTCTATTGTCCGCTCAGTGGTCTTGAATGCCGTTTTCCTTAGGTTCGTTTAAAAACACCAAAAGCGCAAAAGTTCACTGGAGAAGCATCTGGTGATTTTACAGGTATTTCTTCAAATAGGACTCTATTCTTCTTTTTGACAATTTCTTTGAATTTGCTGCAGTTGATTTCGACGTGAGATTAGAGGCTTTGTCCATATGAAGCTCATTTTTATCAATGTCCTTTCGATGTAAGGCTGGAATTTCTTTTTCAAAAATCGGTTCTAAAATATTCTGTTGATAGTAGAGTGAATTAATTTTGGTTTTCCTTGAGATTTTTTTGAATTTAATTTGCCGTTGTAACAATATCCTGCAACTATCATGAACTATTGACGAGTAGTTGAGCTTATGTCAAGTTTAAAGGACGACACCAGGTGGCGTAATGGAGAATACTAGGGCCCCTTGCCCTAGGTTTTGGGCCCAAGCGGGATCTTACAAAGAACTGCAAAACCATAACATCAGGCCTTAGGCCCCCAAGAATCTAGGGTTCCTCACGATACTGGGTGTACGTTACGCCACTGACGACACCTATGAGCAGAGTGCCCCACTTTTTAAACTTCCACGCATGATTTTGAACCGCAACAGATTTAACACGCATAAGTCCCTTTACAAGGCAAGTCCTCACTGGCACCAGGACTTGGAACTCATAACTCGCTGGCCACGAGTTCTTGGCCATGACCACCTAGCTACGAATAACTTAGCACTATAAAGGAACACGAGGGCTATTGACTAGTAATTTTGAACCATGGTCATGTGACGAGAAGGACACCGCGTTTATTATATTTGGAAATCAAAATATCTGTGTAAAAATTGCAGTCTTGTGATTTTTTTTATCTTAAATTGTTCTTTAAAATGTGGCTTAAGTTTCTATTACATATTTTTTCAAGGGGTCCAAATAAGGTTGTAAATTGTACGTACTCTTTTAGTTCTGGATATATGCAAATGGAATTACTGATTCGAATTCTTATTTCATTAGTATCATATTGGAGCTACTTCACTTTTGAGGAGGGGGGGGGGAAGAGCCACAAAATCTTGCTGTGATGAAGAGATATGGAGTGTGAGTGAGGTACTTGTGAGCGGTGTCTTCGTCAATTGACTGCTACTGTGTGAGAAAATTTTCGCCCTTTCGCCAAGAGCTTTTTAATACGTACATTTAAACTGACCAATCTGGTATTATAACACTGCAAGATATTCACGACGTATACCAAACTCTTTTTTTTTTTTACACAGTCGATACATTTATTAGAAAACCGTGCAAAAAATCGTGTAGAAAAATACATATGACGTATGGTACATTTCGTCTTCTTGTGTGGTCTTCTGATTACACAGTCAAAACTAGAATTTAAAGGGGGGGGGGAGTATTCGTGCAAGAACAAAAAATTCGTGTAAAAATTATATAGATGAACAGTGTTATTTCAAAATCAATAAAAAAAATTCGTAAAAAAGTTAGATGTATACAAGATGTGACATAAAAAAACGAGACTAAGTGTATAGCTTGAAAAACTGTTTTGGTGACTTCATCCCACATACCACCTCTATCCACGTGGCCAGTTTTGCCTTAATTGATGTCTACATTTGGGAGTACTGCGTCGTTAAGTGAACACGTGCAACTGTATTCTGCCGGAAAAAAGTCGAGAGAGAATCAACCTCAAGTTTCTTGAAAAACTTAAGAAGTCTGCCACGAAAACATTTCAAATACTGACCGAGGCTTATGAAGATGAAACTTTGTCTCGTGCACATGTGTTTGAAAGGTATAAGCGGTTTTCAGGAGGAAGGATCAGTGAGGACGTTGATAAAACTGCTGGGTACACAAGGTTTAGCGATTACAGACCAAAACATTCCCAAAGTTCGTGGTATGAGTGAGTTCCTCCTCACATTAGTAGTCAGACTGTGAAGTACTAAAAAGACTTCGTGCAGAAATTAGGGGAAGAAGGCCAGAATCGGGGAGTGATAAATGACTATTGCACCAAGACAATGCACCCGTTCACGCGGCTTTATCTGTCAAGCAGTTTCTGACCAACAAAAACATTATTATGATGAGGAATCCTTCTTATTCTTCTGATTTTGTCCCATGGGACTTTTTTTAATTCCTAGAGTTAAGTCTTGTTTAAAAAGAACCTATTTTACCTCAGTTAAAGAGGTTCAGACAAAAAAAAAGGGAATCTCCTGAAGGGCCTTCTCCAAAAACCTCGTTCCAGAACTGTTACCAGCAATGGCAACAACGAATGCAGAAGTGTATGAATATTGAAGGGAACTACTTTGAAGGTGATACTGTCACGGAGAACTGATTTTATAAGTACAAGGGATTGATTTATTGGACCAGTCTCGTTTTTTTTGTGTCACATCTCGTATAAGACGCTCTTTTCCATACAATGACCAGAATGACTGCCGTTGCCTAGTGGTCATGTTCACGAACTCATGGCTGGTGTATCATGAAATTGACCCCCTAATACCACTGAAGACTCGCCGTGTGAAGGTGCTGATGTACATTAAATCTGTGGAAGCTCAAAGTCCTTCCGTTGGTGTAGTATGGTAGTTTGAGGGGGTGCAGCTAAGGTGCTGTCTTCGTCACTTGGACCAGGATGCAAGACCCGTCACCTATAGCCCTTAGTTGCTTTTTTGTGCCACCTTAATAAACACTCACTCACTCGTACCATAACCACATGATTGAATACTTTTTTGGAAGGCATTTAAGGGATAAATGTAATAAATAGTACTTTACATGAGGAAAAAGAGTTTAGTTCAAAACCAAAATTTAATTAATACTTTAATTTTATTTAATAATTTGACAAAAAGTATTTTATTTGTTGTATGCTTTGCTTTAACTATTGATATACGAAAAGTAATTTAGTTAATTTTTTTTCCAATTTTTTTTGTACTAAACAGCCATTGTTTGTCATATAGTTGCTATCATAAAAGTGCTTATTTCTGAGGAAAACATGAAAAAAAAATTATAATCTAAAGCAAATTTCGAAACAAGCTCTTCGAGGTTAATAGCATAACGACCTATAGCGTCTACATGCCAAGTTTCATACTTCTGGGTTGCTTAATTTGGCCGGAATAGCTGAAACACACAAACTCTTTCTTTTATTAGTATAGATTATGGTGAGATGATGAATTCATTCTGGCTTCCGGACATCTATCGCTAAGTGAATTAGCTTGGCGATCGATTTTGTTCGCCAAAAGAATTTGACATCGCCAATGGCCCCTCTATACTACACTTTAACCCATTTTTATCCGCTCTCAAAGAGAATCCGGTTCTTCTTGTCCGTCTACATAATCAAATTATTGATAATGCCACAGTCATTTAAAGTTTCGTCTTCAATAAAGCGCGGATTGTTGGCGCGTTGAGAGAAAACAATTGAACGTGCATTGTTGGAAGACTGTTTATAACAAATGAAAAGAGCGTCTTGAAGTGTATATATGTATATTACACTGGCATAACGTACATCCCTGCAACCCCGGAACTCTAGGGGCCCAAGGCATAATTGACGCTTTGCTTGTATTTACCTAATTTATAAAATATTGAAGGCAAAAAACCTGACTTTTTCCCATGAGGCCCTAGCATTCTCTGTTACACCACTGGTGCATTGATAGAAAGCATTACAGTGGCGCAAAAGCCGTTGAAATTCATATACTGCATAAAAAAAGATTGCACAGAAAAAATCACTCATAAATAAAATCGAACAAAAAAGCACTGCTCAAAACCAGTTTCTAATTCATTCTCTTCTCTGTTCTTAATGTAGAATTAAAAACAAAGAAGCAAATAGATAAATTAATAATTGTATAAAAAAGTTTTTATAAATATTTCAGTCATTTACATGAAAGCCTTTGTGGAAAAAAAAATTAAAATGCCCATTTTTCTGAATTTTTTTTTTTTACACTTAGCTTTTAATCATTGAGGGTGTGCAAATCTGCTTTATAAAAATGTAGCGAAAATAAAAAGCTTCGAACCTCAGTTTATTAGACCCATAATTTTATCCCCCCCCCCCTTCTCCTCACTAAGCTGTTTATTTTACAGGAAAAAAATAATTTAAACTTACTTTAAATGCTGCAAAAAAAAAAAAAAAAATTGGAGGAATTTTTTAAAAAATTCTTGAAAATCGAACAATATTTCTCATTAAACGTCAAGTGACTGACTACGTTTGGCACCCTAATTTTGTAAAAGAGTGTGAATAAGTTTTATTTTTATTTTTTGATATTTAGTGTCAGTTGAATTAGAATATAAAATTGCTTTAAGAATATTATTACAAGAAAAAAAAGTTATTTAAAAGCAATTTGGGGGGGAAAAAAGGAAGAAGGAATGACATATTTTCAAAACATCCTCTTTTTTATGAAATATTCTTTTATAATAATACAAATAACATGATGCCTACACCTAAGACTTCTATACAGAGCCTGAACTAAAGTTTTTGAAAAATTCACATTTTGAGAGTTACGATCAGTTGAAATAATAACGGGCGTGGTTTTTGTTAAAATTTTTCTCTCTGATATAAAATATGCACAAATATACTTCTATAAATTATATATTTCAAAAGTCCCTGTTAGCTATGTATAAGCAAAATGATATTATTATATAGGAGCTTTTTTCATAAAAGAAAAATACTTGAAAATGTGTTATTTTTTCTTTGTTTTTTTACCAAAAATTATATTTAAATAGTTTTTCCTAAAGAATACTTTTGAAACAATTTTATATGTATATTCTAGTTCATGGCATTAAATATAAATAAAAAAAAACCCATCTATACATTTTTTCAAAATCATGATTTTGATTGTAGTCTCAATCACCGTAAGGTTAAGAATAATATAAAAATGTATATTAATTAAACAGTTTTTGAAACTAATCTTATATTTAAACGTAATAAAAATATTAAAAAAAACGCAATGTGAAATTACTCTTAAAAGAAACTTTACCTCATAAGATTAAGTCTTTTAAGATCCTCTCTCTTACATAAAAACTTCACTTATATTTGAAACTTTAATCACAATCGCACGCAATTTCCTTCTTTTCAAGACATAAATCTTCGAAAGTGGAAAAACATACATTCTGTACAACTTAGAACTATTTATTACGTTCACTGACAATAATTAATCATACAGAACAAAAAAGCATTTTAAACGAAAGGAAAAAGGAGGGGAAAAAAGTGTCCAATAATATTTTCTCTCTTAGAAACATGTTCTATCGAATATCTTTTCTGTTGTAAATCTCCAAAGGGGGATATGGCAATTAAGTATTGCTCTCTTCCCAATTTTCTTTGCAAGGCGGTTACAGTTTAACAAGCCATTTATCAAAAGTCTCCTAGATCAGGATAATTTTTTTTTTTAGTTTTTAATTTTCTTGTAGAGTTTTTTTTTTATCTATGTTCTTTGTTCTATTGTCTTTTTCCAATTTTTCAGAATGGATCTTCTGTATTTATTGTTCAGCCATGATGGTAGAAGAAAATGGCGCAAGTCCGATGATTCGAATGGTTTTTTTTTTCAAAAATTTAGCAGCAAATACTTAAAGTTGTTCAAGATGTGCATTGGTTTATATAAATAAATTCGTATGCAGATATTCGAATTGAAATTATTTGACGTTTTATCAAAGCCATGGTAAGATAAGTTGTATTTAAAGCATTGATTTCGTTCTATGAAAACACTATTATTCTGAACTTAAATAATAGTTTTTAAAAATATACACAGAAAGAGGTTTTTTTTTTTTTAAAAAAAAAATAACAGATAATATGTAACGGGACTTCCAAAAAGAATCAGGCAGTTCAAAAATTTGTAGGATAAGCCCCATAGTTTCAATATAATTCGAAAGAAAAATCTACGATTTTTTCGTATAATCTTCATTTCATTCTAAATACCTATATATAAGCCCAGTATAATATATTTTTAAAATATTGGTTCGTTTTTTCGTACTATATGAGCTTAAAAGAATGTCAGAATAGTGACCGGACACCAAAACATTTTTGAATAAATTCATCAATAAAATTATCGTCTGCCACTTTATTTTTACTTCATGGTGAAATTTAAAATATCGTTTGGCTTAACTTTGCTTGTTTAATTTGTAAAACTTTTCTATTCAATATATAGGCTCGTAATTGTTAGAAAACTGCTTATTTATCATCATAACCCGCTTAACCCGCTATCATCTTGACCCGCTTATTCGCCGGATATATCTCCTATTGAGCACGTGTGGGATATGGTTGGTCGGCGTCTCGCTCGTGATCCGCGTCCTGGAGCTTCAAAAGACGAACTTTTACTGCGCATACAAGCAATATAGAATTCTCTTCCACAAGCAGACATTCAAAATCTGTTTGACTCCATGCCACGTCGTATAGCAACACTTATTGCAGCGTGTGGTGGCTACACCATATACTGATTTCAGACACTAAAAAATATTTTTTTTTACTATGAAAATTTCGTCATTTATTTATACTAATACAAGTAGTTTGTGCATTAAATTTCATTTAATTCGATGATTCCTTCATAGTCTTTCATTTTTCACAAACAGGAGTTTATATAACTAATAATATCTAAAAACATTCGATACTAATTTTTATAGAGTTTGTAATAATGTTACAAAATCTGATAATGCTAGATATCCATTAATAAAATATAGTTACCTGTTATTGTTTTTCCTATACTGAATGTAATTCTGGTATTTTACAATCATTTTTTTAGAATGAACTATCTAAAATGCACTTAAATTTTTTGAAGTTCCTCCATCAGTTCAAGAACTATTTTATATCTCTCATAGCAGACGAAAGGAAAAAAAATACATACTTCAAAGAAAAATAATTCCAATTTATAGAACCAGTAATAAAATCTGCTGGCAACATTTATTGCAGTTTGCAAAAGTAGTTTGCTTTTAGTTTTGTTACATTCACGTTCACAGTTCAATTTCTACACTACTATTTCTTTACTATATTCGCCCCTGTTGTACAACCTAACTCGTAAGAATTATAGTTTTAAATAACATAAAATGAAGAAAAAGATTTTAACTAGAACTGGAATCTTTATATATATATATATATCGCACGTGAATCATATAAATATAATTCATTCTTACGGTATTACTTTTGAAAGGAAACGTTGCCAAACAAAACTAATAAAATATGATAAATTCTAGTAATGGAAATTCAGATAATTTTTCGTTGAGTCTGTATGTTACAGATTATTAGTTAAAGCTTACTCTAGTAAGAACAGAAATTTTCAGCAATTGCAATTAAATTCGAATGGAGCTTTATAATTGGATAATAATTTCCACGCAAGCATTATGTTTTTTTTTAAAGAAAACAAATTAATTAACTTTTAAAGAACAACAAAATTTATATTTACTTGAAAACGATCTCTTTATTATGCACATTGCATTGCATAAAACATTTAATTACTTAACAATGTAATAAAAGAGCAAATTATAACCCCTTCATCGTTCCTTTTAAAGATTATTTTTTATGTGTAACTATTACATATGTGTCTAAGTATATATAAATTGCTTTTTAATATTATAGGACTATAGGGGCTTAGGTTTTTAAAAATTAAATTTAATATTGACTAAGGGAGGGGCTACCCTATTCACCTAAAGGTGGACCAGCCCTCATTGTACAAACTATACAACTGTTTATAGTAATTGCTCAAATTGTAAAACTGTAATTTACATGTATTATGTAGTTCTATTTACTTGGTTGTTTTTTTTGCAAAATTCGTTCTTTTCGCTCCTCTTCAGTTAAATTCGTCACTAAAGCTGCATCGTCCAATACTTCATTGATAAAGTCCCCAGATTTTGGAATACCTAAAGCTCTTGCAGCTTTCTGGAAAGTTAAGTATTTAGTTCGTTGATTGTTAATAAATCTGCTTAAGGGACAACGCCTTTATTCTCACTTATCCATCCCAGTCCAGGCAATCGTTGCGATATTTTTCTGTGAGAGTTTGCAATTATGTACTATTGCAACTGTATTTGTGGCATTATATCAAACGAAGCATTTGTGGCTGCCACTTTAGCACATATGGCATACGCGAAACCTGCGAGTTATCTTGAACGTTGACATTGTTGCGATAGTGCGCAATAAATTTATAACAGTATCAACGAAAACTTTTTTTATATAGAGAGAGAACAAAAATTAACTGTTTTTTTTCTCCAATATTTTACATCACCCAGTAGTATAAACAAATAAAGGGAAGGTTAGGACCTAAAACTATGCTTAAACCTGCAATTTTAGACCAAAGCTTAAAGGCTTGTTATTGTATTGCTGTGGTAATTCAATTTTGTCTTGTAACGACTATCGCTGTTTTTTTATAACTATTTCGTTTTAAGTTGGAAAATTATAGTAGTTTAAAATATTATTAATAATTATAAATATTGTACACACACATACATTTATATATTAGTGTCCAAAACTAAGATTACAAACATAAAAAAAGAGATATTTCAACAAAAGTTTGGTTTAATGCTTGAAAATTTGGTATAGTAATATCTTATGCTTGTAAAGCAAAAAATGGTTAAAAATAAATAAATAAACACAGCACAAGAGTTTAAAGTAGACTTACATGTAAATGAATGCTACATTGGCTAGAATAGGATACATCATAACTCTGTATAGATCATCTAATAAGAACTCTGGCTACCTTGTACAGCTATACAAGCATCATAACGGGTTTTGATACTATTAATGAGGGTATTGATCAACGATGACATTCCCATTCTTCAAAACGAGCCATTTTAACGCCTGAAATGGCCTTGGAAGAAGTTGTCGACAAGCAATAGCACTTCCTAGAGCCTTCTACAAGTGCTCTATGGGTTTAAGGTCTGGGGATTTCGGGGGCCACACCATATGGCAGAGATACCTTCTTCTTTCAGATAATCATCAACAAATGCAGCTTTTTGCGGTTCATAAAAATTGGTTTTCACCCAAATCATCAAAAAAGTCACACGTAGGGTTCGAGAATTTCATTCTTATAGCGAACGGTTTGTGCTTTTGGACCGGCACAGAGGATATGTAGAGGTACACAGACATCTAATATTATCTTTCCCCATACAATCATGCCAGTTCCACCTAAGCGATCGATTTATCTAATGTTTGCAGGATGATAGCATTTCCCAAGTTGTTCTTTCCAGATGAAAACTTGTCTATAATCGTTTTGTGTGGAGAATCGTGATTCGTCTGTGAAGAAGACACGACGCTGCTCTCTCCAAGAGTGATGTTCACGGTTCCAAGACAGATGGACTTTTTGTGAAAATGAAGAGAAACACACATCACTGGTTTCTAGACGTAAAGGCCCTTTTCAGCTAGCCGTTTGTACCTTGAGACAGCTCAAGTGACTTTGGGTGGTCTTGTATAGTCCTTTTATTCATCGTACCTGATTTCTAAAACTGTTTCCATAATCTGAAGATCACCATACATGACGCTTGTAGTAGCTGGATAGTTACTTCCGTGACTATCCAGCTTCTAGCTTACATTGCATTTCATCACTTAAGCGATTCTGTGTAGTCATTTCAACTTTAATCAGTGCGAGTGATGTCGTTTTCCTTAAAAAGCGGAAGTCCGCACACAAATTTGGAAATTTCAGAAAACTGAACTGCTTCTGAAATAATTAAGCCTACTTTTTTTTTGACTTTTCACATGTACTTGTTGATGACACAGCAGTGCACTATATAAAAGCTACCTCTATATATTCAGGCATGCAAAGTATTTCCAACAAGACAGTGAATCATCGCTTTATGCCTTCATGGTTCGTGCGTATCTCCTCTTTACATACCATGGCAGATGGATTGGTTGTGGTGAACCACTACACAGTTCTCTAGAATCCCCAGACTTAAAGATTTATGATTTTTGATTGTGGGGTATGGTCAAGGATTGTGTATGTACCAGGAAAGCTTGCAACATCAGTAATCCAAAGGACCAGATACGAGATATAATACGTGGGAAACGTGGTTTGCAATGGTGGACAGCTTACCATCATTGAATTGTACATATGTGGAAAAATGTTATTTGGAGTGATGAATCTCGGTGGTTTGGGGGAAAATGGATGAATTTGTATGCTTCTTAAGTGACTGAGTTGTGCCTATTGTAAAGTTTGTTGGTATAGCATCATGATTTTTGAGTGTTTTTCATGGTTTTTGTCTGTGTCCCTTTTGTTCCCGTGGATGGAACTCTAAGACGTATTTGGATATTCTGAATAATGCTGTTCTCCCAACACTATGACAATATTTCGGGGAACTCCCATTTCTTTCCAGCTGGATAACTGCTCCATTCACACATTGAGACTTGATCAGCAATGATTTGAAGTAATGGGTGTTCAAAAATTGGTATGGTCTTTTTAGAGCTTTGATCTGAATCCGATAGAACACCTTTGGAGACAATTAAAACGCAGATTTATTAGGCAGCCAAATTGACTACCCTCACTTTCGGCATTCACTTCAGTTGTAATGGAGGTCAGGAAGACAATTCTTATGACCACCTATCAAAACTGGACAACCAGACGTGTTCACCAACATTCAGAACTTTATGGACCAGTAAGTGTATAGTTTTATATTTTGTGGACCTCAAATATGATTGAACACTATATGCCCCCACTCACCATAACTATATTGTCACTTATATTTTTACGTCTCTATTTACATTTCCATATCACTGATAAGGAACTTCACGAAAAACAAACGCACAACGCAAAGCTATATCAGCTAACTAAAGTGTTATATCACCAATTTACCATGATTGTCAATTCTTACTTTCAAATGTCACCAGATACACCTAAAAAGTAGGTAAAATTTGCCAAACTCTAGATGGAATTTCACTAAAAGTAGTGGTTAAAATTTAAGGAAAAAATTATATAATCCATGTTCCATAATACGTTTTTCTCGTCATTTTTGAAAATGAATCTTGAAATCATAGAAATATAAATAATATCCCAATTTTTCTGCTGACCATCAAAAAATTTTCACGGGCCATCAGTTGTCCGCAAACCACCGGTTGGCAACCTCTATTTTAGAACAGTTTTGTAGGAATAATAATTGGAAGCCATACAATTTGACCAAATACTGGTAGCATTTGGATATAAGCAGTGTGAGTAATTTACCTCTTTCAAGTTTTTGATGCACGCACAAAAACACTAATTTAATCCAAAAAATAATCCTCCCCGCCCCCCTGCTGCATTTTCAATCTTTTAAGAGATTTATAGCCGGAACATATTCACTTGTCATCTAAATTCTTAAAAATTTATTGACTCCCCGAGGGTAAAATAATAAAAAAAATCCCGAATCGTACCATTTTTCATCACATTCTCGCTCTGAAACGTAAGTGGTCTTTTAGTTTCCTCGAAGAAATGCTACGGAAAAAAATATATATAAACGAAACAAACAAGAACATACACGAAAAAAAAAAAGAAAACAGAATCCTAGAAAGGAGTTAAGGGGAAAAATTGGTAAAGAGGGGAGAGGGGGGATCGAAATAACAGGAGAACGATTTCGTGTTTGACTGTTTGCAGTGATCAATTTTCAGAAATAAAGAAAGGGAAAGCCTATATAGAGTTTTTTTTTCTTGCTGCATCTAGGATCGCATCGAATTTTGTCACTTTGATTAATGAATTTGCGAAAGTTTCTCTGCCTTTGTTCTTGATCTCTAACAGTTGGGTACAAATTACTACTATCTCTCTTGTAACTAATTTAGTTTATTTTCTATATCCCTTATTGCATTTGAGTTCTGAGTTGGTATTGTTTCTCTTCGAAGGCATTTCGTCTTGAAGAGAATTTTTTTCCCTGTGTGTGTTCTCTAGAAGAATTTTTTCTCCTCTTCTTGTATTTTTATGTAGGAGTTGTCTTGAGAATTCGATCATATTTTGAAGTAGACATTTTGTTTTTTTGGCAGGAAAAAAATTAAAGTGCTTATTATGAAGGAAGGAAAGTAAAAGATATTTTAACTGGCTGAACGATAATCAATTTTCTAGGATGACTTATCGTTCTTTTTATTCGATTTCGTTTTACTTTCAGATGGAGAAGGCTTAGTATTGCCAACAGAACTTTGTAATCTTGATACTAAAGACATTTAATATGTAAAAAAAGTTCTATTTACAACAGAAAAATAATTGTTTAACGTTTAGATTTTAAATTTTTGGAACAATTTGGATCAGTATTTTTAAAAGGCAAGAAATTAATTCAAATTTTAATGAATTATCTCTTCTTTTTAATAGATCATCCGTGTTGAAAAATAAGAATAACTAAGAAATTGTAGAAATGAAACAGTTAAAAAAAAAAGGAAGAAGCCTTGCATTGAAAGATATGTTTGTTTTCTGCATTTTACTATTTCAGTTTAGTATAGTTTAAGAATGAAAGAAGCAAAGTTTGTGGACTCTATGATTGAATTTAATCCTTTCATGACTAAGGAAAACATTTCCCCCCATTTTAAAATTGGGTATTGCCACAATTAATTACGTTCATTAATTAATAACAACCTTATCTGCCTTTTTTTTTATATAGAATGTCAAAATATAAACATGCCGAACACAATAAAGTAAACGAGAACGCTTAAGAAACAAGTAATATATAAAAAAAATTAAGTCAATTCCTACTTAGGACAACAAAGAAAAATTTTATTTTAGTTACTTTACAATAAAAAGAAATATGTATTTACATATGACAGAATCACAATATTAAGTGACAAAATAGATCGATTTTCCTTGCAATTTTCCAATTTCCTTTCTGTATAGGGTGTTGGACTATTTTTATTTGTTTGTTATTATTTTTTCATTAATTAAATTTAATTATTCTAAAAAATAGTATAGTAAAAAAGAAACTACATTCTCAGAAATAAGGCTATACCAGGTGGGATTCGAATCCGTAACCTCTTAATTAGAAGTTCAACGCGATATCCATTGCGCTACAGGGATACAACGATCGATTTTCCTTTCTATATGTTCTGTTGGACTATTATTTTTGTTTGTTATTATTTATTCATTTTTTGATTTAATAAATGAATTAACATTTGAAAAAACTGTATTACCATCAAGTATCATACACTATAAGATCAAAAAAAGTATTTGAAATTGAATGGATGAATAGAAAGTATTTTTATTAACGATTGAAAATTTGAACAAGATATATATATATATATAGGTAGAGAGTGAACTAATAGTAGGAATTGAAAAAAGGAACTGTTAAATTAATTGGCGCCAATCTCATAAAACATTCGCGAGCCATATTTTTATTTTTAGTACTTATTTCAGTTTATGTGTGTGTGAGTCGTATAATAACGTATTACGGTACTTACGTAATATCGCAAACTATTGGCGACATTATATGAAACGAAGCGCGTGATTGACAATTCAGCGCATACGACAAATGCGAAATTGGGGTTGCCAACTTGGAGAGTTATCTTGAACGTTGGTGATTGTTTCGTTAATACATAAGTACCCCTATTACTGTGTTTTCTCACGTGTTTGGTAAGTATAATTTTGTTTTAAAATAAAGTGTATTTGAACCAATGAAAACAAATGGCTCATAAAACTACACATTTATCCAAACTGAATTGACACTCGTATTGATATAAAAAATTGCCCACTTTTACGCATTTTATTTATTTTATGTCTAAAGTTCAACAAGGTATTTGACGATCATCAAAGGACTACAATTACTTGAACAAAATTATGAGAGACATCACTAACATATCATTCCTGTTATGTTAGTGAAAAGTGTCTGTGATTTGGGTCCTTTATTAAAGTCACGCACATTTGAAACATTTTAGTTATTTATTTATTTTATTGATGTGTAACATCTTTCCTCTCGGTGGCTGGAATTTGTGGAAGTGATTTCGTGAAAAGGGACGGAAGTGTGTAACAGGAAACCGGGGAAGCGCGCATTATTTGATGTGACCAATGAGCGCGCGCGGTGGCGTCGATCGACTTGGCCTGTCCCTCCCCATTCATAGTTTCTTTACTAATGATGAACTGCTTTGGGAAGGGGAAGGCTTACACACTAAAATATCAATCCCCATGTTAATCCTATGGTGCCATTTTTTTTAATGATATTTGGGGGATCGATAGTACTACATGTTTGGTTAAGAAGTACAAGGACTCGACCCCCCTAAGGTGTCTCCCCCCTTGGACAGCATTTTGCCAATAGCTCGACATCTGAGCCTCTTAGTCAGCTTGGACCTAGCTCATTCGATCCCTCCGCCTCCATTGTACATTCTCACCAAATTTCTTGCTCATAGGGCATTCCTTGTATTTTATTTCAACGTTTTAAACTTTTTAAATCTGTAATACCTTTAAATGTATTTGAGTCTCTGGTTTCAGATTTGAACCACAGATTCTCCTCGGTGAGGCCCATCCATTTATCTACTTAGCTCTCTTTTGGTTGACCTAGGGGGCTCCAGCACTAAAATATCATATTCCCATTTTATTCTTATAGGGTTGGGTAAAAATTTTGCCCCCCTTTGGAATTGAGCTAGGGTCTTGATATTTGGAAGTTCGGTAGTATTACGTCATATCACGAGATATACGAGAAATCGACCTCCTCAGCTGCTCCCCTCCCTACAGGGTTTTTCCTTTTTATCTCGAATCCTAGGCCACCTTGGTCATCCGTACCTGCCTGATTCGATAGATATCCCTATGAGTTTTCTGCACATATAATTTTATTGCAATAATCCTATTTCTCCCTCCCTGCTGTATTCCCTCCCGGGACCTGCTGTATTCGATTTTTCTCCTTTTTCTCTAAAAACAGGCTGGGTTTCAAGTTGCTGGGTGCCCATTACTATTTTATTTAACTATTTTAATTTTTTTTAAATTGCAACACTCTGTTTTTTTGACGTTAACTTAAAATATTCACGGCCCATCCATGCGACCTATCTGACAAGGCCTCAGCTAGCTACTTAGTTATCATGAGTCTCCGCTCTTCTTCAAATTGAACAAGAATAGTTATTTTTGATAAAAAATTGCATTACTCCTTGTGTAAATTAAATAAAATTTTCATTAAAGATATAATTATTCGATAGAAAATTATTTTCAATCATATCCGATTCATTTTTTCCCAGGATTTAAGTTACTATTGCGTATTTACCACGATAACATGTCATGTTACACATCATATGCGATTACTGTAAGGCTCGTTTCTTTTTTTTTTATTTATCAAATGTCTGGCCATTGACCATCAGGTCATTAGGTTAACGAGCTCTCCAATATTTTTTACAATATAGTCCAAATTCTTAAGTGCAGAGCACACGTCAAGATGAGCAGCGTCCATGACTTGTCCAGAAGCACACAAATCACAAAAAGGAGAGTCAGTCAGTTTGAAACATAGTTCATTTTAATTAAATTTTTTCTAAAGAAAAATTTAAAAAATTCTCATATAGTAGGTAAACATACTTTCTCTTAATTAAACTATTCTCTGGAATTACAATTTTTATCGTGTACAATACAAATAATTATGTAAAAAAAGGATTGGGGTGACACCGTTACCCTACGAACCATTAACGTTATTACCTTCTCCCGGGAAAAACAGCGTCAAAAGGAAAAATGAATTGGGCGTTATAACGTCAAGATCAGTATCCCTAGAAATCTCAAGTTATGGGGGGTACTAGAAAGCGCAATCTGATACTCCAGGGGTTAAGAATGACTTTTTCAAAATCATGTTTCGAACTTAGCCAGTCTACCTTAAACCATCGAATAATCAAGAACCAACATTCGCAAATTTTAATACCTAATTTAGACCCATCCATTCATTTCCGTCCAATTCCAAGAATCCCCTATCTCAACAGCAACAGTCAACATCCCCCGTGACCTACTACACATCTAAAATTTCCTCGAGTTCGGAAAATCCAATTGAAATGGAAATAGCGGACTCCTCCAAGCGAGCGATAGGGAAATGTTTCTCGCATGGAATACTTTGCAAAAGCGGGAATAAATCGTTAAAATATTACGCTTCGATTTATATGCGGGCGCAACAATAAGTCGAAACATAATCATGTTCTTCCCTTTGAAAGCAAATCAGAGGGACTTATTGAGTTCCAAGTTGTGATTCATAGAAGTGGTAGTAATGACTCCAGCAGTGAAAAGCGAGGGGCATCTATTTTAGCAGCGAATGGGAAATCTCCTTCAGTGAAAAGTTATGATTTACATATGCATGGAAATGGTAACCCTCTAAACGGATGCGTTCTGTGATATTTATGGATAATTAAGCCAGCAGAAACTGGTAATTAAGCATCGGGTGGAATCACTATCATTAGTATTATGATTCAGTGACTTGCTTCTGCAGTTGGCGGGAGGCTGAGGCATGGAGGTATTTGATTTTTGAATTAACTGCTCTGGCGGAAGTTCGTTATCTTTGGCGGTGCAAGACCGGAAGGGCACCAGTGGTCATTTTCTCTTGTGCGTATTAGCTCGCGTTTCGTTTGGCTAAGGGAGATGTGTATCATTTTGTCTAGAATTTTATTAAGTATATGGTTAATATTTATCTCTCTTTCTTGCTTACATTGTGCGTGAATCCAATCTTTGATGACAAAGATCTTTTTCTCAAACTTCTGCTATTAGTTCACGCACTATATATATATATTTATACATCTTGTTCAAATTTTCAATCGTTAATGAAGTAGTTTTCATTCATCCTTTCAAGTTTAAAAACATTTTTTTTAACTTTAATTAATTTTAGTTTTATATGGAAGAAAAAATTAAAAATTTGTTCTGAATGAAGGCAATAGATGGCGACAGTGTACACTAATTATCCAACTACCAGGTACAGAAAATTACGAGGAAATTCGCTTTTTTTATTTAGCTACATATATTGTGATTCTGTCAAAAGAAATACATATTTTTTTTCTAATTGTTAAGTATCTAAAATAAAAATTTTTCTTTGTTGACCTAATTTGGAATTAACTTAAATTTTTTTATATTACTTGTTTTAAATTAATTGTATTTGAATTAGTGAAAGATTTTAAAGTTAATATTATTAATAGTAGCCAAAGTTTTTTTATTCCACGAGAGATTTTTATTCTTGCGGAAATCTATTCCTTAGAGGAGGTTCAAGCAGTTAAAGGGGTGTTGAATATAAAAATTTATGTTTTTGAATTGTTAGACTGTCATACTTGAAATTCGGTAAGCCTGTTTCTTTTGTTGAGTAGAGATTGGCAGAGGGCGGATTTTACGAAGATCTACTCCCATGGGGGGAGGGGGGAAGCAACTGGAGTTACTGGGGAGAAAAGATAAAAAAACTGCCTTAATACAATTTGGTATGCATATCTCTTTTATTGATTTGAAATGCGCTAAGAATGAATCCTAAGGATATCGACTCCCGATGGGGGTTACGGGGCCCGTTGTTTAATAAATTTCCCTTTTTAAACTATTATACTTGAAATTTGACAACCATGTTTATTTTGTTAAATAAACATGGAAATAGAGAAAATATTTAAAACCATTTTGTTCCACTAAAATGGTTTTAGAGGAAATCCACTGTGGGTGAGCGAAAAAGACCATTCTACTTCAATTGTAGAAATTTATGTTCTGTCCTTTTTAAATCAAAAGGTGAGGGTTATGAGAATGTTTTTTTCATTCAATCAGATTCTTAATGGTAGGACTTAGATATCAATAATAAAAATATAAACAGTGTATAATCATATATCTTAATGAAAAATTCAGCGAAGCAGACAGGCGGGTAACGGCTAGTATTTTTATATTTTCACGATATTATCATTCATATAGATGGAGATTTATGTGATCATTTGAGTGATTATATAAATGGACAGTCTCTTTGATATTTAGTGTCAGTTAAATTAAAATACACGCATAAAATTGTTTTAAGAATATTAATACAAGAACAAATTATTTAAATGCAAATTTTGCCACAGTTTTAAAGAAGAAAGAAGGAAATTTTTTCAAACATTCTCTTTTTATGAAAATAATTCTATAATATTAATATTTTGCCTGTATGTTGCTAAGACTTCTACCCCAGAGGCGAAATAAAATTTATGAAATACATAATTTCGAAGAGGATTAATCCATATTGTATTATACCAGAACAAAGAAATTTTAACAAAAAATACCAGCCATTATTTTAATGGATCATAACACAAAAAATAATAAGAATTTTTCAAAAATTTTAGTTCATCCCCGGTAGAGAAGTCCACGCTATATATAGGCAAAATATTTATTATTATATAGAAGCATTTTTTTTCTATGGAAGGAGAATGTTTGGAAATTAAATCATAGTTTCTTCATTTTTTGTCAAAAAATTGCAATCAAATAAAGTTTTTAATAATATTCTTAAAACAGTTTTATATATGCTTATTCTAACTCAGCTTGTAACGGGTCTATCCGAGAACCTCTTACTAATCTAATACTCTTGGGGAAAACTGTTTCTTTTAAATGTTGTTCTACTGAAAACTTTCACCGGAAGAAGACGCGGTTTATGTAAATGAAAGATATTTAAGCATTAACTTTTAGGTACGCGAAGTTAGGGGTTAGGAGTTAGCAGTTAGTAATTAGTGGTTAGCGGAATCGTCGAGAGTTACTCGACGATTAATTGTTGAATAATTAAGGATTGTTACCTGACGATTTATTCAATAAGTTGGATTGGATTGATAACAACTAGAGGTCGAATAACTGAGAACGGAATTACGGTAATTTAGACCGTAAATAACTAATGCGTTCTAAGAGTAAGTTAATTGAATTATAATCAAATATTAAGTATCCATTCTGTCTTGTAGTTGCTCCTATACTTAATAAAAGTGTGCATTTAATACCCTGGGTTGTTAATTTAAGTGAGAGAATAATAAATTAGAATTGTTCTGATTATGGCTGATCTTTATTCTAACCCTCAAATACCAATAAACGTGTCAGCACGCTTATCACAAGCTGACACTAAACATGAAAGAATTAATCATTTATACACTTTTCAAAACCGCATAACAGATTTGTAGTGATATAATCTATATAAGCCAGTAACAGCCTCCACACCAAGGGGATCATTTTTGTGTAGTCGTTAAGTTACTCGGTTTCGGACCCAAAGGTCCCGGGTTCTGTACTACCGAGTAAGCGCGCCACTTCATTTGATGACCCTAGCTTAACTAAGAAAAGCGAAACCTAAACTGATCTGTCTAGGCGCAAAAAAGAGCAACCCCAGAAAAAAATTCGTCAGATAAACGTGACGCAACTCATCCAACACACAAGAAGCTGACCGCTCCCATTGACAACTATATCGTTCATTCGCCTAACTAACTCTCTGGTAGTGATAGTGTAGTGATATAATGTATATAAGCTCCTTACAACCTCCGCGCCATGGTGATCATTTTGGTGTAGTGATTAAGTTACTCGGCTTCGGATCCAAAGGTCCCTGGTTCTGTCCTACCAGATAAGCGCACCACTTCAGATTTGTTAGATATTGTTCTCCTTTTTAAATAAATGAAGAAGGGAAATCATCTGAAAGTATATTTAAAAAAAAACCGATTTGATATTCTCTACAAAAAAAATTATATAAAAAAGAAATTTTGTGTGATTTTGAAACAGACTATAATAAAACAAGGTAAATATTTTAATGTTAACGTTGCCAACGTGATGTTAAATTATTTTTTTTTACCTTCTGAAAGAATGAGGCAGTTGATATTCCTTTATCTTCTTTTTTTTGTCCATAGTTTAGCTTCCTCTCACTTTCAGGTAAAAAAGAAAGCATGTTAGGAATGTCTGAAACTCTTGGACCCTATCGCTACTTCATCAACTCCTTGAATGCCTAGAATGCTCAGAATGTAGCAGCAATACATTAAGGGAGGAAGGGACTTTGTGTTGGTCATTTCATTTTGCCTCGATGAGAAGATTCTAAGGGTGTGTGGAATTGATGAAAATAAGATACAAAGGATGCTCATATCCAACTTTTTGTTCAATCAATTTGTGAAGGCCATTCTTAGGTTTTTTTAAAAATATAATTTTGCTTTGTTCTAACAATTTTGATTCTTCAGAAAATCTGCATTTATTTTTCGAAGTTTATGCAAATAGATTGTGAATCGAAGTGAACTGCTTCCTCTAGTTTTTTGAAAAAAACCTTCTAATTTAAATCCTTTGTGAAAGGGATCTGAAAAAAGATAGAAAGAGATATAAATTAAAACAAACAGATTATATTATTAATCAATTAAACTAATTTGAACAAATATTATATAAAAAGAAAAAATGGAGTTAATAAACAGTTTGGGAGAGCAAACGTAAATTTAAAAATTTACCCAAACATAATGTAAAAAAAAGCTGGAAACAGGAGACTACAGTCGACTCTCGATAATTCGAAATAGGAGGACCAATGAAAAACTTTAAATTATCATGAGTGTAGACAAAAATTCCCAAAATACACGAAAATAATTTTTTTTCTAACACATTTAAATTTGAAACTATGTAATAAAATAACAATTGTACATATGTATAAAACTATTTTAAAGTATTTTTAAAAAGTATATATTTTTTTTAGTATAAATATTTTACAGAAGTTAAAAGTCATGTATTAAAAAAGAATAAGTTCAATGCATTCATACACAACCCTACGCATCTTCACAACAGCGGACCGTCCTTTATAAACACATGTTTAAACGAAAGATATAGATGGCTGACAACAGGTGGGGTTGCTCTATTGTCCACTTAATTGACCATTGATGGCTACATTACAGGGGAGACACACAGAGACAACACAAAACATGCAAGCTCCAACCTGTTTGCTACAGGACTTTACATGATAGTGAGTGTTCGAATTGTCGAGAGTTTTATAAAATAACTTCGAATTATTGCGTGTTGCAGTCTGGCCAGCCACAGATTTTACTTCGAATTATTGAGTGTACCCAAACGTATTGTTTTAGTTCGAAATATCAAGAGTTTTTCTAGGGACTGAGCATATACTTCAAATTATTGAGAGGTTCGTATTATCGAAGGTTTGAACTATCAAGAGTCGACTTTATATAACGATATGTGTTTTGTCTTAAAAAAATTATTTTGACAAGGAACTGTCAACAGCTGTGGTGCCCTCTGTGTAACAATTTTGAAACTAATAGAAGTTAAGAAAAATAGTATATAGATTTTTGAGAGTAGAAAAGAAAAAAATTATGATAATATATTTTGTTCACATTATTTTATACGTTACTTTTTCAATATATATGTAGAAAGTTAGCAAGATATTTTTCTCTAAAAATATTATATTTATAAATTGTTTTTGTAATTGTCATGTTTTCAGCATGACCAAAAACTAGGCCTTTATTTCTTTGAAGGTTTCAAATAATATCTCAAAAAGTGAAGAGTGATGGGAAACTTGTGAAAAAGTGTGGATATTGCTTATCCAATAAGACAATAAGGTTAAATGTAAAGGTTCTCTTTTATCATAAAAATATATCGAATTTTAACTGTCCCATAGATAATACTATATGTATTCTGAGTGGAAAGTAATATAAAACTTATATTCCCATTTTTCACGCAAAATTATTTGATCATCAATATAATAATGTATAATACGCAAATAATTGTTTTTGTAGTTTTACTCAAATATATACATGCATACACACTTACACATAAACATACATATATATAAATATAATATGAAGTAATTTTATTTATATATTTCAATTATAACAAAAATTACATAGATTTAATATCTATGCTGACAATATACAATCTCCAAGTTTCGAGTATAATTATAATAAAAATCCAAGCACACACACAAAATTAAATACGTTGAAGTTCGTAGCAACTAAATGTTCTTCAGAAAGCTCTATAGTTCCTTTAAAAATTATAAATCTGTCTTTGCTTTCTTCAATCCAATCTCACAAAACCTTTCAACAACTCCAAAACAACATGAAGTGAAATATAACTTGACAACCCCAACCTTTATTTCTACTTTATCTCCAGACGAAAAACTTATATGTCCTTTAAAAAAAACATTCAACTTCTGTTCTTACACGCACGACCAGAGAAAAAAAAATAGCTTCCTAACTTAAATTTGATCCTCTTAAAGCACGTAAAGTCCACTTTACGTCGAACAAATTTAGCCTCGAAGGAAAAATGGACGCCAAATCCGATGACTTGGTCTATTTCTTTACTTCTTTGTCATGTGTTCGCCAAGATGTCGCTGAAAACAGCGCAACAGACAGATTTCTCCGTCATCAATCACGCCAAAAGGCCAGACAATCCCTCTGTCCTCACCTTCAAAATGACTGGTCAAGAGCTTCTCGGTGTGGTCATTGGTTAGAACGTGCTAACTATGCGCTTTGTGTTTTCGGTGGGGATGAAATGTTGTGACGTAGGCTGTTTTGTCCTTTATATATATTTTTTATTCCAGCAGAATTCTTCCTTTATTTTTTTTCAGTAGTAGAAAGTTTGATAATGGCACACGCTAAGAAATGTCAACGTCAGGTTTTGCTCGAAAAAGTTTCTCTGATTGTTCGAAGTTTTTTTCGGAAAACTTTTGTTCCTTTCGTATTTTTTTTTACCCCTTCTTTGGAACGTTTTTGAGGCTTTGAAAACATGCCAGGCAATAAGTTTTGAATTGATTATGTCATTCTTGCGCAATAATATTTAACACACACTTATACATATCTGTGATATGGAATGTTAACATATATATGATATCCATGCTTGAAAGAGAACTTTTGTTTATTTTTTTCTGTCCTGGAGGAAATTCAATGATATGATTGAAAAAAAAACAATAAGGAAAACTTTTCTAGAAAGTTATATTAAAAATACTCACGCCATTTAACAGTACTGCATCCGATACTTTACAGTTTCTTAGATGGCACCTAAAAACTGGCATGTCAAACTCATATGATATTACGAGCCCCAAGTTCTATTTTATATTAAGTTGAGGGCCGCATATTTTTAATGTAAGAAATATTCCAAGTAAATGTGTTTACTTTTTGTTTAAGAATAAAAAAAAAAATGTATAGTTAAAAAAAAACGTTTAGCAAAATCTACCTATCTTATTTTTATTCAATGTGTGACGGATCTATACGCGTGCTTCTACTAAACCTCTTGGGAAATCTTAGTGCTATCCATCCCAACCAACCCTTTTGGAAGAAGAAACTGTGATATGCAGATTAGGTCAGTTATATATAGTATAAGTTTTCTAGCTAGTCAGTAAGATCAAAGAGAATAGATGAATAGATGGAGTTGCATGGAGATTGAAATATTGAGAAGCTGTCGATAAGGAAAGATATCTACCCATCAGATATTAGTTATATTGATAGCGGGTTTCTGGTCTTAAAATGTCAAAGATATTTAAGAGACGATTGGTCACACAGCTACCTTGTAAACCAAATATTAGAGTAGTGAATTGATCCTTAAAAGGTGGGTCAATTTAATAGAAGTCTTCTCAGAATTCGCGCCTCTCGTAGCAAAATCCCCCTGCTCTTTCTGGGAACATCTAATCTTATTTGATTAATTGAATTTTGTCTGTAATAATTAGTGGGCGGAATAAATAGTTAAACAATATTATGTCGAGTCGTCCTTTACTTTCTCCCACACCTCTAGCCGGGTCCGAGAGTAGGTTTAGAATGTTACAAGTGTCAGTTTGTTATTTAATTATAGGCATTATTGTGTGCCAATATACTGACCGGGCTGCACAATTGCTCTCACTTAATGTTGTCGTGTATTATAACCTCCCCTAAGATTATCATCTCCCCGTCTACCGTCTAATGTTTCTGGACGTGTAGGCGGATTAGAGAATTCAAGAGACATAGTTAAAAAATCACTATATTTATTGATGCTTATTAATCAAAGGAAGGCTACAATCATACGATTCAAATTTAAGAGAAATAAAGCACAGTGGAGTATGAGAAGGCGTTACTACTAGCGGAACTACGGAATCGGGACTGAATCCACAAAAGATCAGCACGTACAATCACAGCTAAGACACGTACACGTATTCACTAATTTCTAAATCACTAACCTGAACCTTGTAACTTCGGCAGTTCCGTCGTGGTGATGAATTTATTACTGGCTGGATGGGCTGATAGCTAAGGATCCACACTCGGTTTTCCAATTTCAATCTTCAGCTATCCGGTGTAGCTCGTCGCGTAACTGATAACTAATACTGTCAACAACTGCGTGTTGATCTACCGATGCTTCAATTCATTTGACTTTAAAAATCTAACTCTTCACTTTACTACCTCTTTAGTTAACTCGCGAAACCCGAACTTATATAATATTTCTCATTTGCATAAATCACGCTTTGGCTCCCGGTAGAGATTGGTTGAAATAAATAAAACTTTAAAGAAATGTTGAGGCGGTTAGTGAAAACCGTACAGATCCGTCACAAGGTAACTGAGACGTCTGCGAGAAGGAAAAATGAACTTTTTATTGCACCAAATTTAAATGGTTCTCACTTATTTAAATTAAAAGCAACGGAAGTTAAATTTTTACGTAGAATTATCTGTATATTTATGTACTTGTTAGTGTAAAAAAATTTCACTTTAAATTACAAATAAATTTGTAAGAGTAATACAGAATCAAAAACTTTTTTTTTAATTTTCAAGTATGTTCTTACATTTAGGTAAACTTTACATAAAATCTACTGCTCGGGCTATAAACTTTCCCAAAGTTTTTATAAACATAACAACCCATAAAATGAACGAAATGAATTTTTCAAATATAAATTTATAAAAATTAAATTTTTTTTTTAATTTAGTGATTTTTAAATTTCTTTTAAACGTTATGCAGAAATTGTGCTATATCTAAAATTTGTGGATGTTTATTTGAAAAAAAATTCATTCACACTTTGTTGAAAATTTGTGGATTTTATAGTATACAAAATATCAGCACTATAGGTAAAGTAGATTTTGAGGAAAGTGTACCGGAATCACCATAAAATGCATTTTGAGAAAATTGCAAATAAAGATATTTTCATCTATGATTTGTAAAATAATATACTTTAATACAATATAAAGCCATACCATTATTAATTGGATTATTTTGCATCATTTCTCAGTTTTTAAACTGAAAATTTAAAATTCTAGATTCTTTAGAAGTTTTTTTAATTACTCTTTCCCTATTTCATCAACACATGTTGTCAACGAATCATACCTTCTTCCATTTAAAATACCAAAGTCTTATGTCTATAAGTTTTAGTATTTGTACTTCGCTTTGAACATCATCAGTGCAGGATATTACGAAATTCCTTACACATATTTTTATTGTGTGAAGGTGCTTTAAAAAAATACAAAATTTAAAGCACCTTCACGTTCCAGTTACCTTTAGGTGAAAATGCTTTAGATTTTGGATATATAATACACATATACTCTGGATTTGAATTAATTTATATAATCGTCTTCGTCGCTTGACCGCAGTTCAATATTATCATCGTCCATCGTCAATAGCACGTCAGCACAGACCTTATCCAAATTATAATGTAACACCCACGGGAAACAAGAAGACATTGAGCCTCCACAGATTTAATGAACGTCGAGCACCGTAGGTCATTAGTGGCACTAGTTCTCATATTTGCGACACGTCGCCTTCGAGCTCTTGATCTTGACCACTAGCTTACCACGGACCGTATTACGAGATGTGACACACACACACACAAAAACGAGACTAGTCCAATAAATCATTGTTTTTAAAGAATCTGTTCTCCGTGACAGTATCACCTTCAAAGTAGAGGAGTGGATCCAGACAGCGCTATATGCACTCAGATAGTTTTCTTTAATGCAATGCAAGCGCCATCTGTTGTCTAAAATAATTATTTATTTTTGTGAATATATCTCATGATTATTTTTCAAACCTCAGTTTAATCTGCTATTAATTTAGTTAATGGAAAATAATTAAAAATATTATAAAATAAATATGACTGAAAAAGCCAAATATATTGGATTTTGTAACTTTTATTAAAATATCTACACTTTTGCTTTGCGTGAAGAAAAATTAAAGCATAAAATATTAGAAAAATAAACTAAATTTTTATATAACAAGTAAACTAATTCAACTAGATTTAAATTCTATTCTTTTTTCAAAAGAATTAAGTAATATATAAATTTATTAAGTAGTTTTTTAAAAGTACCTTCTAAGAATAACTTTCTCAATATAATATAATGTATATTATTAATATTATATTAATACAACATTTAAGCTATTTTTTTAAACACACACATTACAATATATTGAAATCAAATATAATCACCAGGATATCATATTTTAATTGCATATTTATGCCAACAGTTAAATGATTAATCTAAGTAATCTTGTCGTAACAAATGCTATCAATATTTTGCAAAATTATATGTCGCATTAAAAAAAATTATTTTCAGTCATGTTTAATTAAAATAGTATTTTAATGTAGGAATACATTGGAAAATAACATATTAAAAAAACACGGACATTATAAGTTTTTGTTTTATGCAAAATGAGCAGATTAAGTCTCTGGTATGTACATTCATTTCAGTCTCCATTTAAGAAAACAATAAGTATAAAAAAAGTTGCTTACAGAAAATTAAAAAACAAATTAAATAATTAAAATAACAAGAAAGATAATAAAACAATTAATAAAATAACGCAAAATGTAACGAGAAATGAAAAAGTAAAAATTATCCAAAATGTAAATAAAATGCAATAAAAACTTCAGCAAAAATCATTCGACTAATACAGCAATACAAGAATAGTATAGGACTATTCAATTATTTTAGTTTCCATATTACACAACAGATGACGCTAGCATTGTATTAAAAAACTAACCGGGAACATATAGCGCTGTCTCGATCCGCTCCTCAAACTAGTCCCCTTCAACATTCACAGGCTCTGTTTTCGGTGCTGCCATTGCTGGTAACAGTTCTGAAAAGAACTTTTTCGAAGTTCCTTTAGGAGATTTTCCCTTTTTGCTCGAACCCCTTCAACTGATGTAAAATGGGTTCCCTTTCAGCAAGATTTAACTGAAAGAATTTTAAAAAAAGTCGTAAGGGGCAAAAATAGATGAATAAGGAGGATGCCTGATCTCAGTAATGTTTCTGTTGGTCAGAAACTGCTTGACAGATAGGAGCGGATGCATGTGAGCGGATGCATTGTCTTAGTGCACAACACCCATCCGTCATTCAACAACTGTGGCATTTTTCCCCCTAATTTTTTCACGAAATCTTTTTAGTACTTCAATGCAGTAGTGTTGATTAACAGTCTGCCCCCTAATGTGAGTGGAAGCCCACTTATATCACGAATTTTGGCTATTTTTTTGGTTTGTTATCGCTGATTTTGGGTGCCCAGCAGGCTCACCATCTTCCACACTGACCCTTACCCCTGAAAACCTCTTACATTATTCAAACACATGTGTACAAGGCAAAGTTTCCTCTCCATAACCCTCGGTTAATATTTGAACTGTTTTTGTGGCTGATTTCGTAAGCTTCTCAATAAATTTGATGTTGATTCGACATTTTCCAGGCAGCATGCAGTTGCACGTATTCACTCAGTGCTCAACGTGCTCTCTCCCAACTGGAGAAATCGATTAAAGTGAATCTGGCCACATGGATAGAGGAGGTGCGTGGGATGACGCCACCAAACCAGTTGTTGAAAACTCAACTCTTTTTTCAAGCTACACATGCAGACTCGTTTTTTTTTGTCACATTTTGTATTTTTTGAAGATTCCAATGAAACGACTTTCATAAATTATTGTTGAAGGTGATAATTGTCGATTGATTTGAATTATTTTGAATTAATACTTTTTGGATTGAAGCGTCAAAATTATGTGTAAAACTTATTTTAGATATCTTCATCCACAATATCGTAAACGTTTTTAATTATGAATAATTTTTTAATTATAAAAGTATTAGCATTTTTTCTTTCTTTTCTCAGTTAAAAAAAGCCATTTCCAAACACATATTAAATTCCTCTTGTGAATCAAGCTTGTTATTGGGATGTTTTTTAAAAAAAATTCCTTTATTTAAAATCTTTGGCATCAATTAGCATATAAGATACATTTTAATGCTAAAAAAATGCTTACATAACTTTTTCCATTAACTTAATTATCTTTTAATAGACACCCTTAATTTTTTAATTCTAAATATTTAGCTGGACTCTAATTTAAAAACTTTAAAAGGTTTTTATAAACAAAATGGAATTTATAATACATAAATAAAAAAATCGTATGACTAATTCTTTAACAATACAATTAATGAACGAAATTAAAAAAATCATTTATATAAGTATGTTGCGTAAGTAGCACCTTTTTATTTTTAGAATTTTAAATCTTTAAAAGAAACGCGTGCGCGCAACATACTTGCAAAGAAAAGACTTCCTAAATTTACTTTTTTGACAATTGTTAATCTTTTAAATGCAAAGCAAGAATTCAATTACGCGAAATATAAAAGTTACTCTTTTTATTTTATTGTTCCTAAAGGTATCAAACACGTCTTTTTAGTAACTTATTGAATAAATAATTAAAATCTTAATCTTTTTCGTGCTGTATCTATCTCTTTAAACTTTGAAAAATAATGGCCAGCGCATAAAGACAAACATTGTAAAAAAAGACTTCTATTTTAAAAGGAATTTTCATTCATAGAAAACTTTTTAAAATGAAGCTGTTGAAGCTACAATGTTACATTTGTAGTATTTCTTAGAAAGGTGATATTTTAACGAAAGAAAGTCCTTTAACATTTGCATATCTAATGAACTACGGTTCTTTATGAAGTGCAAAAAACTAAAAATCCCTCCTTTTATATTACTTCTAAAAGAATTATCCCTTCTCATTAACTACCACTTGAATAAATTTGTTAAATTTTAATCTTTTCTCGCACAAACTCCTTAATTTTTTTTTAAAAAAATGAATGTTTAATACTTAAATATAAAAAAAAAAATCTGAATTTATATAGTTAAAAGGCGACTCAAAGATTGAATGGAAAAAGAGAAGTATATTTTAATTTAAACGTCTTACTTTTGATATATCTTTGAAACAAAAATGTGGAAAGGATTTCTCCCCCCCCCCCTACATTAGGGAATTTTTCGGTTCTTCAAGCACACCTTAGGGAAAAAGAATTTCCACTTCAAAGTCTTCATCTCTTTTCAAATCCTTTACTTCGAATAAAAATAGAAAATTTGAGAATAAAAAAAATAATAGCTGAAAGAATAATGTGAATCGTTTCTTTTTTGGAGTCTCAAAGATTTAATAAATTTTTCAAACATTTATCAAATATTTCTGTACATTACTTCCATTTTAAAGTTCACTTTTTTAAAACTTTTCTGCTTCATTTTGTATAATTTCCTTTTATTTTAACATGTCTACTTTAGCAGCGCACCTTCACTTTTATACATCAAAGTCGATTTATGCAAATTTTTTGTAGAAATGAAGGGAATTGCACCTTCTAGTTTTAAATACAATTCTTTTCTCGGATATAATAGATGTAGAGTCATACTAGGTTGAAAATATAGTTAGTTCACTACATTTTCGACTATCAGGTTGAAAATATAGTTAGAGTAAGTAAATATAGCTAGTTTATAGGTATAGAATGTCAAATTTTTAAGGGAATATATAAAACTGCATATCTTTAGTCTGTAGCACACACAGAAATTTTTTAAGGGGGAGGGGCATTCCATGGTCCAAAGTCCTTCAACTCGTATCATACCTCAAGACAACACCAATTGATTCTTCTGATTTTGTCGATTTGGCTAACAAAAAACAGTAAAAAATAAATTATTGAATTGATAATCAGCATTAATTAATAAAATAAATTGTTAATTACAAGTACTTATTTAAATTTTACGTTATATACATATAAGATTATCAACAATCGAAAAAACTCAAGGGATAGTCTTATAAATAAGTCTTATCAACTAAGTCTATCAACTATAGATCCTAGGACACCCCCCTTGTGTGCGCCACTGTCTTTGCTCAAAAGCTGTTTATTTTGTCAAAATACCTAGTCTCCATCTGCTTCAATACGCCTTTCCCAACAATGTTTTAATCAAGTCTTCGAACCGTAATTTTTTTGTTCATGTTTAACTAAAAAAAATACATATTAGTTTTGTTTCGGTTTTGGTTCCACCAAAAATAATGGTTTTTCATCTCAGTTCAGAATGAATAACTTTATTTTATGTATATTCTTAATTGCACTAAAAATATAATTCTATCATAAGCAAAAAATGTAATTCTATCAAAATTTAGAAGATTTCATTCTCTTTTTAGTTGGTTCACTATGTGAGTAGATAAATTAACCAGCATGTACGATACGAGCGATGGAGAACCGCTAGCATTGTTATTCATGATCAAAATCGCATTTGAAAACTAGGTTCATGATTCTGGTTTGCCTATTGATGTGGCGCTCGTTAACACTTAGTTCATTTAAGTTAACTATCATAATACCCAGGTTCGCTTATCAAATTTATAGTCCGCATTACAAGTGAGTTAATCTATTCTAATCAAATTCAAATATAACGCTACTCCATTTAAAATTAAAATAATTTAGTTTATTATATTACAAGTTTAAAGGAAACACATTACAAACTTAAGTATTAAATTAAACAAGAATAAGAATTAAGGAAACATTTTGAATAAGAATTAAGAATTCATGGCACTTATCTGAAACGGAGGCAAAGTGATGGGGAGGCGGTGACAAACAGAGTCTCGCGGTCTGCGAGTTTTCTACATGGAGGGATCTAAAGAAAAGATAGAAAAAGTGTCGAAAACTGTCGCGCGGCACCTTATAAGGGAGGGCCAGACTCCCAATTATGTGCTTACGCGCACTCTTTGACAAAACCCCCTATTGTTCAGTCCCTAGGTGCAAAGTTACAATTTCAATTAAATTTATGCGGTTGTTCACCCTTGAGTGCCAGCGACAACTCCCCAGTCTAGAGCATTTCAACAACATCATGTAAACAAAGGCAACACACCAAATTACGAATGGTAGGGGCATCCCCCCATTGCCAGCCTCCCATTGCTATCTAAACAGTTTGTAGAAACATTCGTGGATGATCGCATGCTGAAAGGCGAAAAGTTTTCCTCAGACTTATATTTTTCTTAAAAAATCATCTAGTTCATTCAATTGAAGTAAATATGCCTTCTACAAGTAGTTTCATGCGAAACTTAAACAGAAAAATACTGGGGAGCATGAAAATATGAAATAGAGAAGCAATGTACATGTAATGTTGATAATTATATGGTTGACGTTAAATTGGAAAATATTGATAAGTTGGTTACAGTAACAAATATCGAACCGAAATAAACTGATATTTTTTTCGGTTCAGTTTAAGTTTTTGTTCCGACAAAAATAACGGTTTGGGGTTTAGATTCCGGTTCGAGGCCCTGGTTTCAATGCATAGATGCTTGTCTCAAGGAAATCTTGATCATAAGAATCAATAAACTCTGATATGGAATTTTTGAGTCTGTCTTCATTTTTATACTGTTTTTAAATTGTATTGCACTAAAAATTAAAAGGTTCAAACCCGACTTTTATTTAGTTCATTAGGTTATTTTTGTTTATTTTCAAGTCCCACTCCATTTTCTTAAAAATATTTTCTACAGTTACAATTTATTTCAACATCATGTTTCTACCGAAAATCTTCAGGAATTTGTTATTATATGAAAGCAGAAATTAAAGCGCGGAAGTTGTATTCTTAAAAAATAAGCATTAAAAGTTGAAATTATTATGGAAGTTTAAAATTTCTTGCTGTTATATTTAGTAAAAATTTTTTTTTCACAAGGTTAACAAATCCATAGATTTTGCAAGTCGTTTTTTTAAAGTACATGTCCTCTCCTGTCTTTTCTATACTATATTTTTTCCAATTCCTACTATTAGCTCACTCTCTCTCTCTCTCTCTATTCATTAACATATATACACTCACTTCCAAAAGTTAAGCACGAAGATGTAAAAGGCAAAAAAATCAACAAATACTGCTTTGATTGACACAAAATTTGGCAGTAAAGTAGCATATATATTTATACATAAAACAAAATCAATAATTATATACAGAAATGAAAACAATATTAAATATTTGTAAGTTATCAGATAATGTCATACTGGAGACTTAAACAGAATTATGTATAAAGTGAAACTAAACAGCATAAAATGAAAAAAAGGACAATAATAAGGTATGTGATCCCCCCCCCTCATCTGTATGCAAAGTTTACACCTTCTGACCATGCTTTCACTTAGGTGGTCAACTACCGCAGAATTAAGCAATCGTCATTCTTCTTGTAGAGCAGTTTCCAGCTCAATAAGAATAACTGGAGGTGGGAAACGTGAAGATACACCACGGCCGAGAGCATCCCAAAGATTTTCGATGGGATTAAGGTCGGGCGAATATGCTGGCCACGCCATACGCGCAATCTCTTCACACTCCATGTAGTCATCGACGATGTCAGCTCTATGGGCATTAAAACGAAAGTAGAGTCAACTGCTGCAGCGTACAATCTCACAATGGGTTCTAGGACTTCATCTCGATACCGGACAGCTGTCACAGAACCCCGTTTAAAGATGTGCAGGTCAGTGCAGTATCCTAATGAAATCCCTGCCCACACCATAATGCTTCCACCTCGGAATGCGTGATGTTCGGTGATGTTTTGGGGCTGATTGCGTGTTCCTTGTTTACACCATATCCTTATACGCTTGTCATGTGGCTCCAGAGCAAATCTTGACTCATCAGTAAACATGACATTGCCCAGTCAGACACAGTCCAATTGCAATGTTCCCGGAACCACTTTAATCGTGTCCCTCTTGATTGGACGGATAGAGGAACACAAACTCGAGGTACCCGGGCATACAGTAGATTCATATGTAACCTTCGGCGTACAGTAGCTGCAGATATAGCCTTACCAATGGACACTGTAACCATAGATGTCACACGTGTGGAGGTCACTCTGCGATTCCGCTTGGCTACAATAGCAATATATCGATCTTCCATGGGGTTTGTAACCCTTGGGCGACCACCTACGGGTTTTCGGACAACTGTCTGTGTGGTTTGGAATTGTTTCCATAAACGTGAAATTTCAGAATGATGAACGCCGAAGAAAAGAGCAACATCTGTGATTGACTGTCCTGCTTTAATGTGCCCCACAGCACACCAGCGCTCAGAATCTTCCATTCGTTTTCTGGAAGTCATAGAAATACGTATGTCTTGAAAACAAATTGTACGAAAGTTTTAAACACCTTCTATCAGCACTTAACATACAATCAACTTCTGTAACCCTTCATAAAGCTGGCTTCTTATAAGACTGCCCTTTTTGCACATTTTTTTTTACATGAAAGCACGATTGGCTGTTACCTAACATATTTGCATAATTCCATCTACCTGCAGCGAATTTAATCCTCTTCAATTTTGATTGGCTTCCGGAAATTAGCATTTTCCTCTCCGTGCTAAACTTTTGGAAGTGAGTGTATATATATATATTTACTTGTTCAAATTTTCAGTCGTTAATAAAATAATTCCAATCAAGTTCAAATAAATTTATTTAAACTTCTACTGGATGTCACTTGATGTTAGTACAGTTTCTTCAAATATTAGTTAATTAATTACCGATTAATTAATTAATTAGCCTTTTTGAAGCCAACATAGATTTGTCTTCATTGTTGTAACAATGTAACTGTCAAAAAAAATTGACAAAACCTGTTTTTCAGCCAAACCGGATGTGCATTGTTACAACATTGCAGACAAATCATGTTCTATTTCTATTCCTACTATTGGTTCACTCTTTCCCTATCTATATATATAAAGGAGAAAAGCGACTCACTCACTAACTGACTGACTGACTGACTAATCACGATATCTCCGGAACTATTCAAACTACAGACTTGAAATTTGGTAGACATGTTCCTTTCAGGGAGTAGAGATCCGCTAAGAACGGATTTTGCAAAATTCGAACCGCAATGGGTGTTACGGGGGTTAAGGGGCGTTCTAAGTAATTGTTTCCATTTTTAAACTACTCGACGTACAATCTCGAAATTGGGTAAGCACATTCCTTTCATAGAGTAGAGATTCGCTACACTCGGGAATCCACTTGGTTATAGGGTTACGAAAGTGCAAACATCATTCATTCTATACTTCAATTTTAGAGATTTTTAGAATATACAAATTAGATGAGTTCTGCCCCTATTTTTAATCAAGATGCGACAGTAACAGGTATAAGTATATTTTTCAATACAATCGAATTCTTAATGTATGACTTAGATATCAATAATTTATACATATATATAAGCAGAAAAAATTTATAAAACATCATGAAATACCCAGCGAAGCGGGCGGGTAACGGCTAGTATATATATATATATATATATAACATACAATCTTGTTCAAATTTTCAATCGTTAATAAAATACTTTCTATTCCTCCATTCAAAGTAGGAATTGAATTAAAAATTTTTTAAAAAAATTACTTGTTTAAGATTTCCTTTCCATAAAATAATTCTCTTGTACATGAATTCCAAAGTATAAAAAATATTATCGTTGTATTTTTTTTAAATGAGAGAATTTTTTTTTTACTACAGAAAAGTACAGAGTATCCGTTGCTTTTTAAAAATAATAGGGATCAATATAAACTAAAACCTATCAAGCAAGTGAAAGTAATTTGGGAAAAATCCTAGTTTAGCTCACATTCTTTTTTGGCAGAAAAAAAAATGAATCACAAATTGCATCTACAGTTCACTTTTCTGTGCTAGATTTATGTTCTTGTTGTTTCTAATGCCACCTGTCTGATGATGTCAGATGAAGACCCACGAAACTCGTCGTGTCAAAGGGCTAGAGATTTACGCTTGTTGTTAGCCGTAGCTTTGAGCACAATTCAGGTAACAGTACAGTTAGGCTCTGTTTCACCCAGAATTTGAGGGAGAATACCTTGTGGGTGGTCAAGGACCCCTACCTCTTTTCCACTACCACCAACCGCACAAGAGAACTTACGACTCGATGGCTATTTAGAATACCCCCATGCCGCAAAGGCACTATACATTTACAAGCATCCACGTATCTCCGGGAATCGAACCCATGTTCAATGGCACAAAAGTCAGCGTCACTAACCATTATACTAATCATGGTTCTACCTACAGCATCATGATGGTCGTAACCGATTGGAAGCAGACGGTAAGTGATTGCAAAGGTTCTTGAATTTTATGCTGTTGTTGTTGCTAATGCCACCTGATCGGTAGTGCCAGATCGCGGCCCACGAAATTCCTCATGGCAGAGGGCTAGATTGTACGTCTGTACTTAGCCGTAACTTTGAACACCATAAAGGTGACAGTGCGATTTGGCTCGCACTGTCACCTTTTTTTCAAGGAGAACACATTGGGGGGTGGCAAGGGTCTTCATTTCTCTTCCCCTTCCACCAAGCTCACGAGAGGATCTGTGGCTCGACGTCTATTTAGAGTAACCCCATGCCCAAAGGCGTTACATAATTACAGACATCCATGCCTTCTCCGGGATTCAAGCTCAGATCCAACAGCACAGCAGCCAGCGTCATTAACCACTATACCGGATGGGCGGCGTTCTGGTTTTCTGGGCAATATAATGACAATAAATCGCCAAATTGGCGAAAACTAAAGGTATGTGCTAAAATAGGATGCAAATGTAATTTGTTATAGTAAAATCTATCTCTATTCAATCCATATTACATACGATACTTCATATCCAGAATTTAAAAACCCATTTCACAAATTTAAAAAAAAAATAGAAAATAATTTCGTTTTATGTAAACAATTGATCGTTTTTACTTCTTCATTCAAAAACTACAGTGCATTGCAGAGTTTCATTGAAAAACACCACTTATTATAATTATGAATGCATACATTGTGTACCTATGCTGACGTTCTTAACCTTTTCGAGGGCCTTGGGAAGTGATTACATTCCATCTACATGATCTTACAAAATACACGTGTACTAATCTCTAAGCCCATTATAATCTTTTGGCCTTGCTATTATAAAGATGGGAAGACTAATTCCCATACTAATCTGATAGTTTCTTATTGACCTTGCCATCATAAATAGTTCCATACTGTGGCAAGTGAACAAAAGAAACAGAAATTTAGACCAGCTAACATTTCGTATAGCATTAGCTCCTGAGCTAATAGATGGGTATTCCTGAAGAAAAAGGAAAGGACATCCTGCTAGCTTCCAAGTAAAGAAGAGAGTAGTTCCGGATGATGTGCGCTTAACCAGTGTGGGAAATCATCTGCCAAAGATGGTTTTCCAACTCTAGACGATTTAGGAAATGTTGCAGAAAGGGACAAGAAAAGAGTACCCGCTCCATTTGTGTTGAGTGTGTTTTCTCCTTGTGCATTGCAACACGTTTCTCATATTTTCATGACAAGTAATCACCATTAAATTAAATTTTTTTGTGATGATGAAGGGTTCCTTGGAAAGTATTTTCCCCACCCTTAAAATTTAAAGTCCTTCCTTCTTTAGAGGCTCGACACGCTAGGGTGGGCCTTGGCCTTCTCAAGAATCTTTTCCGGGCCAGCCTTCTTCCTGCTTGTGTTCTACAATTCTTAGTTCTCAAAACTAGGAGGTCTTTTTCTAGGTCATCAATCCATCTAAGATGTGGTCTGCCCTTTCTTCGTGTGCCAATTGGTTGAGCATTAAAGACATTTTTAGTGGAACGGTCTTCGTTCATTCTGACAACGTGACCTGCCCATTTAATTCGTTGTATTTTGATGAAGTTGGCAATGCCAGATTCATTATATGATTGATAGAGTTCGAAATCTGATATCCTTTGCCACATTCCATTTTCCTTAATTCCTCCAAAAATAAATCTTAAAACCTTTCTTTCGTAGATACTTATGATATTCTCCTCTGTTCGAGACATGGACCAAATTTCACATGCATAAGTTAATACTGATCTTAAAAAAATTTAATCAAAACATAAAATTCTGCAAAATAAAATATATTTCTTTAAAGGCTATTGTTTAATTGTTAATAAAACACAAAAAACTGTGAAAAACTCAAAAGAGAAATAAATGGCCCCCGAAAGGCTTAAAAACACATTAGAAAATAATATTGTCTTCAATACAAACAAGTATTTTTACTTCTTCAATCAGAAATTTCAAGACATTGCAGAGATTGTGGGAGAAACATCATTTTTTTTTTACTATAACAATGCCTGTATACATTGTGTACCTGTGCGGGCGTTCTTAAACATTATGAAACCTTATAATCATACTAGAGAATTAAAGTCAATGACGGAATATGTCAAGTCTATGGAGACGATACAAATGATGCTAGCCACCGAGATCTATTAATCAATGTTACTCGTGTTCTTCGGATGGAAAAAACAGCCGACTTGCGAAAGTTTTTCTTGTTCTTTGTGGCGACCACACGACTGCGAAAGATCATTTACAAAGGAAAGAAAGCTCCCTGTCGACTGTGGTTAGTACTTTTATAAATTGGAACAAGCATGTACTATCTATATATGGTGTGGTTAAGGAAACATCAAAAGGATTATACCGCTAGGAATACTATTTTGTTTGGAGTAAATCTCTGGTAAAAAAAAGGAACACCACAATAATCTTTTAAAATTTATTTGCAGAAAATTGCAATTTTAGTTGAGCAGGAACTGTAACTCATAAAAAAATTATTAAGATACTTTATAAAATTCTTAACGTATTGAACAAAACAGCTAAATGCAATAAAACTCCCTGTAACAGATGAACTACTTAACGCCTCTTTTTATACGGAGGAAAGTATATTTGGGAAAGCAATAGACATATAATATTCAGAAATATTACTTCAAATTACGTATACAACGTATCAAATTTCCAGTATCAAAAATTTCAAAATAAATAAGTAAAATAAAATAAAAAATGGTACAATAATCTAATTAAATACTGTATACATAAACATGCCCAATTGATTTTATTAATCTCTGTATAAGGAAATTCTAAACTGATTGGACTAAATTCTTGTTCGTAGATTAATAGTTAGCTATTATAAATGAATGGGGTAGCCTAGTGGTTAGAGCATCGGACGCCAGACCGAAAGGCCTGGGTTTGATGCCCGATGCCACCAAGCGGCCGCGGTGGCCGAGTGGTCTAGGTATCCGATCATGGCTAGCATGTCATGGGTTCGATCCTGGTACCACTAAAGATCCGCCGTGTACGGGAGCGATGCACGTTAAATCTGTCGAGAGCTCAAACATCCTCCCGTTGGTGTGGTGTGGTAGTTAGGAGAAGGGGTGCAAGCTCAGGTGTCGTCCGCGTCACTTGACCATGGTTCAAAATTACGTGGTTCGTCGACAAAAGCCCTCGTGTATAGCTGAACAGTGCGGCGTTAATATTCTCTCACTCACCCGATGCTACCAAATATCTGCCGAGTGTACACAAAGTACGTGCTCGGTAAATTAGTGGGTCCGAGTGGTGTCGCCATTTATCGTGAGCAAAATCGTACTGTCACCTTCATGGGCTCAAAGCTTCGGCTAACGACAGGCGTATCTCTAGCCTGTTGCCATGATGAATTTCGTGGGCCTCGATCTGACTATGCCAATCAGGTGGCATAAGTAACAACAACATAAAATAATACAAAATGCCGCCCATCCGGAATAGTGGTTAGTGATGCTGACTGCTGTGTCGTAGGGCCTATGTTCGAATTTCGGAGAAGGCATAGATGTTTGTTAATGTATAGTGCCTTTGCAGCATGGGGTACTCTAAAAAGCCGTCGAGCCGCAAGTCCCGACGTGAGGTTGGTAGAAAAGGAAGAGAAGTGAGAGGAACCTAACCACCTCCAGGGTCTTCTTCCTTAAAAGTGGGGTGGAACTGTGCGAAATCGTACTGTCTCCTCCATAGTGCTCAAGGCTACGGCTTACGATAGGCCATGGTGTTCAAGGCTTCGGCTAACGGTAGGCCATGATGCTCAAGGCTTCGGCTAACGGTAGGCCATGGTGCTCAAGGCTTCGGCTAACGGTAGGCCATGCTGCTCAAGGCTGCGGCTAACGATAGGCGTAAAAATCAGGCCCCTTCCGAGATGAATTTCGTGGACCTTGTTCTGATGTTACCGTCGATCAGGTGGCATAAGTAACAACAAAGAATACATAGTAAATATACATATTTCCAACAGCTTTCTGCCTTTAATTGCCTACATATTCAATTTATAGATAGCGTAACACTAGCCTTTATATAAAAATAAAAATCTTATAGTCAAATAATTTTTATTTTTTACCTAAGCATTATAGTGTAGAAAAATACAAAACTATTCTTAGTGTTATTCTTGTAATATTAGTATACATTACTGAATATACTTAGTTCATAGGAATTTTTGTAAAAATAACTTTATACTTATTGCTAAGCTACTATTCTGCCAGTATTATTATAACTTAAAGCCAGAATTTTTATGTCTTTAATCTGGTAATATTTTCCTTATTATTCAATAATTCATCGTGATCTAAGCATTTTTTATTGCATTTTAAGGTAAGTTACCTTTTTCAATTTCTACTATTAGTTCTCTCTCTCTATATATATTTATTTACATACAGCCGACTCTCGATAATTCGAAGTTGAAGGGACCAATGAAAAACTTCGAATTATCAAGAGAGAAAAAAAAACAACTCCAAAAATACTAGAAGATAATTTTTTCCCAACTCATTTAAATATGAAACTATGTAATAAAATAACAATTGTGTACATACGTATAAAATTATTTTTAAGTAACTTTTAAAAAGTACAATAAATATCATACAGAAGTCTTGTATTAAAAGAATAAATTCAATACATTTATACACAATCCTACGCATCTCTTCTTCACAATAGTGGACCATCCTTTCTGAAGACATGTGTAGCAAGGCCACGTGTTAAACGAAAGATATGGACGGCTGACAACAGGTGCGGTTGGTCTATTGTCCACTTGAAGAAGGAAAGCAATAAAAGTGTATTTTCACCTAATGAAACCAATAACACTAAGAAGGGGTAGCTGACAGATGGTCATCAAAGGGGCTACATTACAGGGGAGACACACAGAGACAATATTACACAAAACTTGTAAACTCCAACCTGTTTGCCACAGGACTATACATGATAGTGAGTGTTCAAATAGTCAAATTCATTAATCACCGGTTAATTAATTAAATTAAATTAATTACCGGTTTTCGACGCCAACTTAGATTCGTCTTCATTGTTGTAACAATGTAACTGCTAAAACGATGACAAAAGTTGGCGTCGAAAACTGGTTTTTCAGCCAAACTAGCCAAACCGTGTGAGCATTGTTACAACAATGCAGATAAATCATGCTCTTTTTTTCAATTCCTACTATTAGTTTACTCTCTCCCTATATATATATCTTGTTCCTATTTTCAGTTGTTTATAAAATACTTTCTATTCATCCATTCAAAGTAGGAATTGACTTAAAATTTTTTTTATGTTACTTGTTTATAATGGATTCAAATTCTTCTACAGTAGAAGGTCGTTTATTCGAATCAATTGGAACCAGACACCGTTCGGATACGCGATCGTTCGGATAACCGAATGTGATCCATGCAGTACTGGACATTATACAAATAATGAAAATCATCACATGTGGGAAACGTGCGTGAAGAAAAAACAAAATAGGTACAAAACGTCGCAATTTTACCGTGATTGGGGAAAATAATCACTTATTTTCACTGTACCATTGTACACCTTCGTTTTTCACTGCAAGGTCTCTGATTCTCTTCAGCGGCAGTAGTTGAGTAGGACAGCGTTCTGATTGTTATTCGAACCACTCCATAGCTGTCGCTAACGCAGTAAACGCGTCAGCATTTGATGGACCCTTGCAACTTTCGTTGTTGTTGTCCTCTTCTTCATCCGTTTCATCGTCGACAGGGTCGGATTCTTCTTGCATGGAAGTCACAATCTCGTCATCATTTAGCATGTCAAATCCACAATCTTCTGCATCGCATGCCCTATCCAGGTTTCTTCATCAACAAAACTCAACAAAAGAGCACGTATACATCCTCTCACTTGGAAACAAACTGACCTAATATTCCGCTCAGATTTTTACCGAATCACACAACTGAAGTTCTCCAAATATCCCTCACCTTGGGTTTCCCGTAACTTTTGGCCTCACGCGAAACACTTGTTGAGCATTGCACTGTTCGAAAACGTATCCGGACTTTGGTTTGGATATTTGACGCTCCGGGTAATATACGTTCGGATAAAAGGACATTCTATTGTAAATAGGATTTCGCTCAGTAATGTAAACAGAAAAGGGGAAGATTGATTAACCACAAAACTAGTTTAACCCAACTTTTATACAAAACTAAAAGCTGTCGTTAGAATAGAATAGAGACAAAACAGAATCCAATTTGTAAATCCAAATTGTTCAAAAAAATCTAAATTGTAAAGGAGTATATCGAGTAAAAACTCCCAAATAAAGGGAGAAATCGACCAACTTCAGTTCTGTAACACATAAAATCTTAAAAAAGAATTTTTTAAATTGAACCCACAGCATATTATAATATATATATATATATTCTATTCTATTTGTATATTCTTTTTGAAAGGAGATTTAGGAATTAAAGAGTGGCTGTCAAATTCGTGCCCCGACTGCTGAACAAAAATAGTATGACCCCCAATTCCTCAACCCCCATATTCCTCAGACCTTTCCTCGAGCGACTTTTTTTTGTTTCCTCGAATGAAAAGAGACATGAAAGAAAAGAGTTTGTGTTGCTGAGGTGAGGGGGGAAAAACGTACTGTCAAGCATCACAAAAGATGAATTTAAGCAAGGTTTTCGAAAATGGAATAGAAAAATTAGAGAGGGGTGCTTTTTAGTGCACTTTAAAGAGAATTGAAGGTTTAGGCCTAAAGTTTGAATAAATAAGTTTTAAAAAAGTTTGGTTCCTTTTATAGTAAGTACTACCTCGTAATCAATTAAAATTATTTTTGTAGCAAAAAATATTTTAACAGCAATTCAATTTGGAGTAAGGGAGGCAAAAGAATTATTATTATTATATATATGCAATTTAGTCCAAAGATCTATTGGTATCTTCACTTGTTACGATTCTTGGAATCCAATTTATTTCTATTTTTGGCCTTGTATATAGTAAAGCATTCTCACTTATTGTTTTATTTTACTTTACTATATATATAGTATATATATAGTAGGTTATAATATTATCGTTTTAAATTAATAGATTGTGTTTTTATTTATAATAGTTAAATTTCTCTTGATATTCCTTACTTTCCCTACGGCCCAGAGTATTGATAAATACAGGTGAAGGTTGGCTGGCCGCAAAACTTTGCTTAAACCCGCAATCTTGGTTCCTAAGGCCAGGAGTTTGCTATAATACTACTGTGGTTAATATACTTTTTTCTATCTTGACTAGAATTATCTTAGATTTATAACTATTTTGTAAATATTTATGAATTATATATATATATATATATATATATATATATATATATTTATATTAACTCATTCTTTAGGAAGGGACGGCGGCGGACGGGGACGGCGAACCAATCGCACGCGACACAATATTTTGGGCACGCTACCGAACAAAGCGGTTTGCATTTTAGGTTAAAATATTTCCGAAATTGAGATTCGTCAATCAAGGAATTTTCAGCGAGATTTTCTCAGTTCAAAGAATTATCGAAAACGTTCAAGTTTATTATGTTCCCTTATGTGACTTTATTTGGTAAACTGAACTTATCCCGATTCGATCGGCTGGAAATTGAAGAATTTGAAATGCAACTGATTGATTTCCAGTCTAGTTCAATATGGATTCAAAAACTTATTGCAACAAGAAAAAAGTTGGAATTGATTGAAACAAAGATATTAACAAGCAGTATAAGTAAAAATGAGAGTAACGAAATTTTGGAAACATGAAATTCAATTCCACACACATTTAACTGTTTGAAGGAGTTGGTTCATGCTACTTGAACTATATTTTCATCTGTGAGTCATTATTTTCAGAGATGAATAACGTTAAAGACTCGCTTAGAAACCTTTGGCAGATAACTCCAACTCAGCATGCAATCTGCTAAAAGTATAACATCTTACAATCCTAATATAAGTTATTTGTCATCTAATCTGCAACAAAGAAGTCACACCAATGTTATTTTAATTTGAATTACGTATAACAAAAACATTTAATGCTTTTCAATGCAAAATTTATTTTTTCGTAATAAATAGTTTTGAGTTGATTGTATTTAATTTTATTATTTTCCCAATAACTTAAGTCAAAATTGTTTGATGGCACGTCTGTATTCTTCATAAAACATTTCTTTAGAAAAAATTACACGTTGATCCAAAAAGGTTCGCCATCCCTGCTTTTGGAGTTCAAAATTTAAATAAACATTTTGGTATATTTTTATTTTCTTTCTTAAAATCTGTTTTTGAATATCATGTTTCTCCAAATAATGATAAAAGAAAATAAATAAATAAAGTAAAAAATTCTTTGTGTTTAGCTGTCTCACAAGATTTTGCTTTTTCAATTAAAAAAAACTATCGTCTGCACGTAAATTTTAATCAAAGTTTTTTGTGCAAAGAACAGCTTAGTTAATAAAACAAAATAAAGCCAGTATCGAAAAAAGTAAACAAAAAAATTTTACGGCTGATGGAAAAGAAAAGAGGGAGGATTTACCGTCAAATGAGGCTCAAAATACAAGATTTTTTTCCCTTATTTTAGAATTTTCCAACCATTTTTTCCCGCCATCTCTCTCGCTATTCTTATAAAGCTCAAAAGATAATGACGAATTCTTTGTCGGTGTCACGTTAGCGTAAGCGTAGAATGTAAAAATCAGGCATGTCTTATATTTATTGGGAAAGGCACGCAGGTATAGAACGAATAAAATGTTTATAAAAAAAATAGAGCCATAAAAATGTGCAAGTATTAAAGGCAAATTAGAAGAGCTGGGGTAGAAATTCGTTTTTCAAGTAGTGTGTAGCGGTATTTTTTTTTAACTTAAAAAAATGAGTTCTCTCGCTTTTTAGCATGGGGTGGAACAGGTAATTGAAGTTTTTGTGATCTCGGTATTAAAATTTTGGGTTTATGTTCGCAAGACTAACAGGTTTCTTTCAAAAAAGCAGTTTGGGTTTTGAAGCCTCTTGGGGAAAATGTCAAGATTCGCCGCGGAAAATTATGCCAAAAGTTTTAAAAAGTTCAACTTCAACTTTTTTTTATTAGGGAAAATTAAATTTAACGATGTATGTAATGGTTGGTATTGCCCTTATAAGTGATATTTATCAAAAGTTTGGATTTAGACGTAAAAAGAGATGAAGGGGAGGGGTGAAGATATAAAAAAAATAATAAAAATTGTTAGATTTAGATTTTTGGAAAAAACTTGATAAGAAAAAGGAGAGGAAGGAGTACAGTGATTAAAAGTAAATGTGGTTAAGTATTTTAATGCTATGCCTTTTTATTAACAAATTTTTTTTTTCGAAATAGAAAATTTTTAAAAAAATATATAAGAAAGGCTTCTTTCTTTTTAAAAAAATAAAGTAATAAGATATATTAAATAAACACATCCAAGGAAAAAATTTAATTTTTTATGTTTTATACAGTGACGCAAAAATATGACAGTTATATAAAATAGATATTTATCTTACTGACTATTATTGGTAGATAATTTTTGTTATTTGGCTATTAAATCTTACTAGCTGGTATATTCGTTCTTCACACGGGTAAATTGAAATATTAAAAAATACAAATTGAAGGATAAAGAAGTTTTTAATGAGTTGATTTTACGTGAATTGCAAACAAAACAACAAAAAAGCTTTTTGCATATCTCAACTAAACAACAACAAAAAAAATTGTTAAATTTTAAATTTGATGGTCTAATAGTTAAAAAAAAGGATTTTTTTCACCCCGTAACTATCTTGTGGGTTGATTTTTGAAAACACCTTCCTAAGCTAATCTCTGCTCAGCAAAATTAACACATTGTTACAAGTTTTATGTAATGAACGCTTAAAATAGAGTAAATAATTTATATCTGGAAGTGTAATACGTTAATATTACTTTCTGTTGTATTTATTGTGTGTTAAAATTGTAATATTCGCAAGCAACGCCGTTCCTTACATTATAATGGCGATTCAATGGAAACATAGAGAAATGTTGGTGATAGAGCCAAGTTGGTCTAATTTTTGGTGACCCTGTTGGCAACTTGGCGATTGATTGAGCAGTGCAGAAGTTTCTTTGCTGGAGTGCCCACTGGTTGGGAGCTGCAACAAAGAGGATGACACAAACACCTTCTCCACAAAAAAAATACATATACATGTCAATTTTCAAAGTGATCGGTTGAACGGTGTGGGAGTGAAGCGATTTCGTATATACAAACGTCCATTTATATATAGATAGATTCTGTTATTATGTATATAACTGGTATCCAATATTATAAGATTACAAACATAAAAAATGAGATTTTTAGTTAAAAATTTGGTATACTAATGCATTATCCTGCAAAGCAACGAATGATAACTAAAAATTAGAATGCATAGGAGTTAAATGCATGCTCACATGCAAAGGATCAGCATTGTCCAAAAAATATACGTCATTACTTTGCATTTATCAAAGTGGGCCACCTTCTGTTCTCAAGCTGTTAATTGATCCGCAACTGTAGCAGTAATTTTCATTCTTCTAATAGAGCTCCTTTTAATGCTCGAAGATTCCTTGAAGGAAGTTGTCATGTCAGTGACTTCCGTGACTTCTTGGGCATTCCGTAGGTTCTCTATGGAATGAAGGTCAGGAGATCTGACTGGCCACACTATGTGGTGAATATCATCTTCCAGATAATCATTGACAACTGCAGCTCCATGTGGTGGGGCATTATCATCCACAAAAACTCTTTTCGTCTCTCAGAGATCCTCGAAAAGGTCGCGCGAAGGATTTGAGAATTTCATCCTTAGAACATTCTCTTATCATTGTACTGGTACAGAAGATATGGAGTGGTGTGTACACACATCTAATATTATCCTTCTCCATGCAAGGATGTCAGTGCGATCAAAGTGATCGATTTTCCTGATGTTTGTAGAATAATATCGTTTCCCGGGTTCTCTTCAGATGAAAACTCGCCTAGAATCGCTTTGTGGGCTGAATCGTGATTTGTCTCTGAAGAAGACACGGCATCAATTTGCTCTATCCAAGAGTGGTGTTCACGGCTCCAAGATAGATGGACTTCCTTGTGAAAATGAAAAAGGGAAGCAAACATTTCTGGTTACCAGACGTAAAAGCCCTTCTCAGCTAGCCGTTTGTACACGGTTTGTCTGGATACTATTGTTCCAGACGTAGCAGTGAGGTCCTCGACGGCTGTCTAGCAGTCATACCTATATAGCGCCGTGCAGTGCATTTGAAGCCCCATAGCAATCCTCCGCTGGTGTTGTGACTCTTGGGCAATCTTGTCCAGTCCTTCTAGTGATAATGACCGGATGTCTAAAACTGTTTCCGTAAAGTACACTTAACCCTAATTTTGCTGGTCCTAATTCAGCAACAGCTTTAGAAATCATAATAGGTCTCCATTTTAGTCCATAGACTCTTTTGGTTTCTTAAAATTTAGAGTTCTAACGCTGTTTCCTGTTATACATACGTTTGTTTAAATCTAGTACAGTATTAATTTCTACCATTTGTTTTACAGTTATGTTTCTTAGAATCTGGTTTCTATCTTTTAGCTTTGTTGGTTGTATAATTTTGTCTTGTTATTTTTTCATTTTATTATATACTATATATATATATATATATAAACAGTATATATTTATATAACATCGTGAAATACTCGGCGAAGCGGACGGGTAATGGCTAGTATCTGATATTTTCAATGTATTTTTGTCACTCTCAGCTTAATATTATATTCATTTACTCAAATTGTTTTCTCCATATTTTCAACTAACTCTTCCGCAAAAATGAACTCAAAAGTATAATGTAATATTGTGCGTGACTGTGATAATATCGAAAGAGAAAAGAAATAATCATCGCGTAGATTAAAATTAATACAGAATTTATGAAGGTTTGCAAATGTATATGATTAAGAACTATGAATACCATCTCTGCATCCTGGTGTGCCAGCTAAGATCTTATGACCATGTTTAGAGAGCCTATTTGACAAATTAATCATGTTTCTGTCAAGTCGTCCTACGCACTAATAATATTTCATTAATTTTGCTGATGAAAAAGGATAATTAACTTGTCGATGATAATGATTAGCGACTAAAAAGCTGATAGAATTTTTTGAGGGCAATGATCAAGAAATTATAAGCTTAGTTGAAATAAAATTAGTAGGGTAATTAGAATTAAAAATTGAGATTTATGATATGTATTTTTTTACAGTATCTTTTTTTTTCGTTTGCTATAAATCATACCATTCGCTATGACTATACACTTTCAAATATTAATTACAAAAAAAAAAAAAAAAAAAATAAATAAATAAAAAAGATATTCACTTGCTGATTTATTTTTTTCTCCGTGAAGAAAATATCAAAGTTTTTTTTGTAATGCTTTATTTTAGGGGTTTTCAACCCGTGGGCCACGAATCACCCGCTGAAGGCATTTAAGCGGCCCTTCGATCGAATTTCACGCTATTTCAACAAAAAAAAAAATTCCCTGGCTTTTTGTCATAAAATAACGTCTTGTTTTCTATTATTCTTAATTTTTAAAACATTTCACTAATGGGTTTGATATCCATTTGAGGTAAATTTTTCTGAAATTGAGGAATTTTTCGAAAATTTAACTGTTTCTTAAATAACTTTAAGGTATCCGACTACTTGCGACAACTTTTTATTTAAAAAATAGAGATATGGGGACTTTTTTGTAGTTTTCATATTTGTTTAGTACATTTTAAGAAAAATATGCTAAAATTAAGAAGGGAAAAGGAAATTATTATTACTAAAAATGGGTAAAAATTTACATAAAAATAACATAAACGGGGCCCATTCTGTACTGAAAGTTTATAAACACATTTTCAATTTTTCAATTCTGATGTGTTGCTATGTTATTCAGTTTTGAAATGATCTTCAGGATAAAAGATATTTTAATTTTTACAAAAACTAGAGGACTTTATCTTTGTTAGTATATGAAATTGCTTAAAAAACGGTGATTATATTCTAATAAGGGACTTTACATTTTGTAATAAAACAGTGATTGATAAATCTGAAGGTTAAAACACTTCTACTATTATACAGAACATACACAAAAATTTCAGTTAATTCTTTTCAGAACTTTTTTAGCAATCGCTGTCCCGTTTGATCATTTAAAAAAAAAAACACATTTTGTGTAAAACGCACGCGTTTTAAAGTATGACATCTTCCTTAAAGGAATGGCATCTTCTTTTACTAAAACACTTGTAATTTTTGTTCTAGAGAACGGAAAATAATAAATTTGGTACTTTTATAAAGCTAATAAAATGGCCTATAAAATAAAATGATAAAAATTGTCAACTTTCGGCAAAATTCACAATTTAAGGCTAGTTGGATACCTTAAATATAAAAATCTAAATATGCACCACAAATACTCAGAAATTTTCAGAAAAGAAGGAGGAATTTTACCTTTACAGGTTTGCAAAGTATTTGAATTCGGTTCCCTTTTAACTTTTTTGAAACCAATATGTATATATATATATATATATATATATCAGTTGATATTTTTCTGCTATTATATATATATATATATATATATATATATATATATATATAGTTATAATCCTAAGTATAACCAGTCAAGAGAGAAAGAAAAGTTAGCCACAGTTATAGCCCGAGATTTTCTTGGGCATGTCAGTTAAAAGATTGAGAGATTTCCATAAACAAAATCTTCAATGTACATCATTCTAATGTACAGTCTTGACAAATTTATCAAACTAGATGCCCAATTAGACTTACATCATATAACTTAAATAATAGACCATTATGTGATGAGAATTAACTATGCATAGCCCTCAATATTTCTAAAATAGAAATAAATATTAACATAAGACACCGAATAATAAGCGTCAGTTGATATTTTTCTGCAGTTTGACCAGCAACCTATATATTCATGAATAATAATTCAAACAAGCCGTTTCTTTACTCAATGATCTACCATAAAAGTCACCCTATTGAAATGTCTATAAACAATGTCATCTAAAATGACGGGTTGTCAATTCAAACTGTTTCAAAGGCCATCTCTTGTCAAATATATCAACTCATGTAACGTTCCTGGGAGAGCAGGCCATTGCTTCGTATAAATCATAGACCACCTTGCTGCTTAACATAGTCGCGGACATGTACCGAAGCGTCAAGGAATGTTTACAACACAGACACTTTGTCGTTTTGCTCTCCAAAATGTCGATGATAAGAGCCATCCATTACACATCAAGACAAATGCGATTTTTATTATTCATGAAAGCAGATTTCTGTTTATCAAATTTAATCTCGGCTTTTCCACCTGCCTTGCCTGGTGTAGCCATAACTGTAGCTGTGACGGATAAAGAATGGCTTATGGAGGAATCGTTGTTTTTTTATGAACATTTTGTTCTTAGCACAAGTCACACTGTAGAATTTATTGTGGTTATCAAGTAGTTCTGAAACTATTGGTTGTTCGATTAATAATGGATGAAATGGCGGCTTCATGAAAAGTGGAAGAGATGGTTTTTTTTAAACATATATGTAGAGAATGTATTTTATTTTATTTATTCATTTTTAAAAGGGAACATTAATTATAAAATTGTATAGATATTTCTTTTTTATGTGAATGGAAACAGTAAATATAATTATTTCTTTTTTTCTGTGAGTGGCAATAGTAAATACAAGTTTATCACTATTTGCGAATGGCAACACAATGTTATTAAAAAAATAAGTTGTTCGATTGTTATGAAAAAAAATGTTGGAATAAAGTTTTGGGGATTTTTGAAAAGATTATCTCCTTAATTGAAATTATTAGCCACCATAGTAGTATGAGTTTTAATAAAAACTACTACTACTCTTAGAAGTGTGGAAAGAAAGAAATTTGGCGTCCATACAATTATTATTTTGGAAAGATAAGAAAATCAGGTTAGATTTTTTTTTAACAAACATATAAAAACTGAACGATAAATACAATTTCTTACCTTTTATTTTAACATAAATTAATTAAATTTAAAACTTGAATTCTGGTATGCTTGAAATGCTACTTGATGAAAAAAACAAACATGGAATAAGTATTAATTAAATAAAAAATTCCTCGGGCGATATATTTTCACTTAAATGAGTCCATTGCAAGTGGATAAAGATTTTTCATGCAATAAAAATTTCTGGAAAATTAACTCATTTGTGTGAATTTAATATAAATCAGTTACTAGGATTCTCAACATGCTGGAAATCAAGCAACATGAAAAGTTTGATTTTCAGGGAAAAATTTTACATTTTTGAAACAAATTGTGTTATATATCAAATTTTGACCTAAAAATATTTCTCATTCCTAAATCAAGTGAATATTTGGATAAATGAACTTATTTTCAAATAAAATGGAACACAACACACATTTTAATCTCAATTTCACTTGGTTGCATTCAATTTTGTGCTTTCTTTTCAGAATTTTAGCTAATTTTTTATTTGAAAAAGAAGTTTTAAAACTTATAATAATGCATTTTAGCTAATAACATATTACTCATATAGAAATTACAGGTAATTTAGAAAGGAGAGATCCATTTAATATTCCGTCACAAAAATTCCAGAAAAATGTCAGAAGAAATCTTCCATGCCGCAATAAATGGAATTTATGACTCTTTCAACACATGCTAATTCAAATACTGCCTCATCATCTATAAAATCTCTCGCGTACACAAATATAATCCGGGTACTTAACACACAACATAAAGATCTAATAACACAAATTAAGCACCTGGGTAATAGCCTATCCAGAACTGTAAGAATGTTGGCCAAATAAACATACGCGTTATAAAGAACATTTGGCGATGAGAGGTATAATGAGAATTTATACCGTAAAATACGATACAATAATCATAAATATTTGAGGTATACAATTATCACTGAGGTTCTGCAGTCTAATGTTGATTAAAGAAGCTGTAATCGTTTATTGAAGGACGTAAAAGAAGATTATATGCCATTATTCCCAACAAGGCGGGATTTTTGGTACACTAGTGTACGAAAATTAGCACTGCTTGGAGAAATACTTTCTAGATACTAGTACATGTAAAAAGGTTGAAAGATCTGTCAAACTCTTCCTAGATTGTAGAGAACCTTTTATATATATATTTGATGTTTATTTCTTTATTAAACGTATGAATTAAAAATACATTTTTATTTAGACGGATATAATAAATTGGTCAGTTAATAACTTTTTAGTTTTGTTTGTGTTCACTGGCGTAGCTAACTCTGAGGGGGCCCTGTATCAAAATTCCTTCGGGGCTCTTTTTTTGCTATGGGATTGTAGTTACACATGTTGGGGCCCCTGTAGCTTGGGGGCCCGTATCATTGATACGGTGGTAGCTATGCCCCTGCTTTTGCTACAATTTACTCTTTTTTCACCAATAACGAACTACTTTTAAGAATGTTTATACCAATGTAAATTTTTTAAAATCTTTTTTTCGATTGAAGTATTGTTTTAATTAACATAGCCCTTCAATGGTAATGATTAGAACTATTTCCCTCAAATAAAACTTTATACAGAACAATTATATACATGTTGTATTTCAAAATTGCAAAATTGTGTATTATCTCAATTGCCAACTTTGTAACTTTTAAATTGGCTCTCACCAGAAGAACAGAACATCGTTTATAATTGTTTCATTTGTTTATTGGAATATTTTGATATAAAAATAAATGTCCGTTTAAATGATTTGTCATCGATGCCCTCTCTATTGTATTTTGCATTATTAAATGAATTTAAAATAATAATAATAATAATAGTAATAATGCATGTCTTTTTATATATTTTTTATTTTTGAAGAAAAGATATGATTGTAGAATTTTATTTTCAATGGGCTGAATTCACGTGACGTAATAGTCATGTGATAACTACTGTAATCACATATTTCCAGCCAATCACTTCATGAATTTTGATGTTGCCAACTTTTGCTTGTTACAGAAACTTTCTTTTCAAAGTACATATTTGTCAATAATAATAATACACGTAGGTAAAGAAAATGTTCTTGATTTAAAAGCATACGTACAGTATAATTTTTTTTTAAAGAATCTTAATCCTTGAACATCTTTACCCAATCAACAAATTTGAAATTTTATCTGAATTTTACGAGTAGACAGCAAGTACGTGTCAGTTTAATGCCAGTTTTGAATTCAATGAAGAGCACGCGATCGCATTTATCACGTGGCAGTCATGAATTTAGCCCATTGTAGGATATACATCTTAAACTTACTACTCAAGAGCTTTTCAATTACTCCTTTTTTACAAAAATAAATTTCAAAAGTCTGCGCGTTTTCGTTACTCACGTATTATCGCAACCTTTTGACGACATTATACGGAACGAAGCACACGGTTGCCAATTCAGGGCGTACGATACAAATCGGGGTTGCCAACTTGGCAAGTTGTTATTATAGAGTTGGCAATTGTTGCGATAATACATAAGTACCCGTTTTTCCCCCCTTAAAATTTAGATGATTTTTCTGGTAATGTATGCAAATTTAAGTATCTACGCATATTGTAAGAAAAGTGATAAAATTATTGAATATTTATCTCTTGAAATCTTTATATAATTTAATCATATAATAAGTGGTCTTTTGATTGATGTGGAGGTTGAGTATTATATAACGAAATATTCAATAATAGAAATATTTCAGTAAAAGTAAAATGAGTAACAGATGCGAAGTAATTGTGCTAAAGATCTTATGTATCGTTTAACGACAAAATATATAATCATTTATTAAAAAGACTTCAAAAAATTCATTATAAATCATACATTTCATCATCATCTAGCAAACATAAAAATTCCTCATTTAACAAACATTAATTATGGCTGTAAAATATTCCATTTAAATAATTACTCGTAGGTTTGAAATTGACTAGAACTTTCATGCTAACTCGATCCCTTTTTTTAAAAAAAAATCCTTAATTTAATAACCATTTTGAAACGAAAATCGAAGCAGATTTATGTAATAACATTCTTTCATTATAAGTAAGTGATGAGTTTGTAACTGTAGTATATATAAATAACTTAAACGAATTTATGTTCAGGTCCTTTAACTAATTAAACGATTAAATGAACCTACCACATACACGAAAACATAATTCAATTTAAATGCAAATTGACATCGATATATTTATTTAAATTCAATTTACGCGGTTATATAATGTGTTATTATGCTTTTACTGCAAAGTAATTTATTAAACTAAATGCATTTGAAACAGTGATTCTCAAACTTTCAATACTTGCGCCCTAATATTCAACCATAATTTTCTTCGCCCCCCCTCTATGCAATAACAATGTTTTGAATACAATAATACTATACCTTGACACTAAAGCTGCACACACACAATACGACTTTATTCTCTTAAGTGCGTATATAAATATCTCGCTCAACTAAAGCGTTAATTTCCCAGGACGTATATATAAGTCTTTCAAAAGTACGATCTTCTCTGTGCAGTGTCATCCATAAAACTATTCTGAAGGTTTTTGGAATGTAATTAAAGGACCTTGACAGTGTTTTCGAAGGATTTACTTATTTCATGGGATTTGCTTATGTATCCCTTTCATCCCTCCCCTCAATACATCACATACGCGTGCCTACGTGGAAAAAAGTGGCATTGGGGAGAGAATCACGTAACTTTTTAATGGACAGCTAAAGGATTAATTATAAACCATGTAAATGTTCAAGATAAGTGTTAATTTTTGTAATAATTTTATAAATGACCGGGCCATGCCGTCACCGGTAATTATTAAACTTGCTCTTAACTTAGTATTGTTAAATTAATTATAAAAACATTGTGCAGTACTGATACATTTATAAATGTATATATGAGTTGTAAATGTGTATTTATTTTTCATTACATCAAAATGTATTTCGTTTGTTTACTTTCAGTAAATTAATAATTTTTTAAAATAATCTTTCGTTTTCGATTTTTTAATATGCTCGCGTCCCCTTAAAGGGGTGCGCCCCACAGTTTGAGAAACGCTGACTTAAAATCTTTTAATTGTTGATAAATTAAAAGTGTCTTCCGTTTTACACTAAAAACCACTAAGCCGCATTATTTTTCCAGGCTTATTGCTACTGAAAATCATTTTCGGCTTAGAATCGAAGGCAAAGCGTTAGTTAAATGGAGGAAATTGAGTTTACATCCCTTTCTTGGAAAAATGTGACCGCCCATTTTGGCCGCTTGCATCGAATGATCTCATATCCAGTATTCAAGCATGTTGTCTTTCGTATTTATTGATTTTTTTGTATACGCTTTTATTTTAATCATCTAAACACAAAAGATATCGATAATAGTATCAAGAAGTATTCAAAATGACGCAAGCATGAAAAGGGGAAGCAATTTCTTATACAGGAAAAAAAACGGAAGGAGAGCAACGGCCACTGAGTATTTGACACGGATGAAACACATGTACATCGTTGGCGTAGACAAAATTATTTAGTTTTTGCTTGTAAATGTTCAACAGTCTTTTATAATTCTTTTAAATTCTTCTGCAATATATTCTTTTAATAAAATATGTTTAATAAATGCATTGGACGGCACGAAAGACGACTCCGTTCGGAAAATGGTGACGCCGGCCCCAATACTGAAGTCAGCTGTGACAATGGAAGCGACGAATCCTGTTCGAAATATGATGCTGACGGTAAGAGTAATTATAGGTTTATGTGTATGAAAGTTTTTAATACTGGTAAAATAAATTAACTATTAACTTCTTACTATTCCTCATTGAATTTTTAAAAAAATTCTTAAGAGTATAGGTTATTCTTAGTAAGCCTTTTCCCATTTTTTTAAAAAAGAAATATTTTCTCAAAAAATGTGTGGAGAATTGGGAGGCGGCATAAATTCAAGTAAATACGGTAGAGGTATTATATTATGTGATTTCTCATAAGTTTGAACATGAGTGGACAGGAGTGGGCTGTATAAAGTAATTTTTTTAAATTTTACTTTAGCTTAAAATTATACTTATTTAGCCCACTTAATTTTTGAGTTTCACATGCTAGTTGTAAAATGTCTAACAATTCATCTCAAAATATTGACGCATCACGAA